>PVKU01001571.1:0-122976 GCA_004027475.1 Anoura caudifer
AAAAAAAAAAAAAAAAATGGCCCAAACTAAAAAACAGAACAAAGCTCCAGAAAAATACAACTAAGTGACGAAGAGATAGCCAACCTATCAGATGCACAGTTCAAAACACTGGTAATCCGGATGCTCACAGAATTGGTTGAATTTGCTCACAAACTAAATGAAAAAATGAAGGGCACACTAAGTGAAATAAAGGAAAATGTACAGGGAACCAATAGTGATGCAAAGGAAACTGGGACTCAAATCAACAGTGTGGACAAGAAGGAAGAAAGAAACAACCAAACAGAAAAGAATGAAGAAACAAGAATTCAAAAAAATGAGGAAAGGCTTAGGAACCTCCAGGACATCTTTAAACATTCCAACATCCGAATTATAGGGCTACCAGAAGAAGAAGAGGAAGAGCAACAAGTGGAAAACTTATTTGAACAAATAGTAAAGGAGAAATTCCCCAATCTGGCAAAGGAAATAGACTACCAGGAAGTCCAGGAAGCTCAGAGAGTCTCAAAGAAGTTGGACCCAAGGAGGAACACACCAAGGCACATCAAAATTACATTAGTGAAGATTCAAATGAAGGAGAGAATCCTAGAAGCAGCAAGAGATAAGAGGACAGTCATCTACAAAGGAGTTCCCATCAGACTGTCAGCTAATTTCTCAAAAGAGACCTTACAGGCAAGAAGGGGCTGGAAAAAAGTATTTGAAGTCTTGAAAGTCAAGGGCCTACATCCAAGATTGCTCTATCCAGCAAAGTTGTCATTTAGAATGGAAGGGCAGATAAAGTGCTTCTCAGATAAGGTCAAGTTAAAGGAGTTCTTCATCACTAAGCCCTTATTATATGAAATGTTAACGGGACTTATCTAAGAAAAAGAAGATAAAAAATATGAACAGTAAAATAATAGCAAACTCACAATCATTAACAACCACACCTAAAACAAAAACAAAAGCTAACTAAGCAAACAAATAGAACAGGAAAAGAAAGACAGAAATGGAGATCACATGGAGGGTTAGCAACAGGGGAGTGGGAGGGGAAGAGAGGGGGAAAAGGTACAGAGAATAAGTAGCATAGATGGTAGGTAGAAAATAGACAGGGGGAGGGTAAGAATAGCATGGGAAATGTAGAAGCCAAAGAACTTATATGTACAACCCATGGACACGAACTAAAGTGGGGAATGTGGGTAGGAGCGGGTGTGCAGGGTGGAGGGGAATAAAGGGAGGGAAATGGGACAACTGTAATAGCATAATCAACAAAATATATTTTTGAAAAAGAGATTGGAAAAAGTGTAAAATAATGTCATTCTTCTCACTAAATTTAGGTTGACAGTTTTTTTTGTAAAAATGGTATTTCTATTAACATATAATAGGTTTATTATTGTTACTTTTAAATGGATTAGTAAATAATTACTTACAATTTTGATCGGTTTTAACTGCGAACACAGTAAATATCAATAGGCACAACCCACTCAGATTGTAAGTGTTAAGTGCACACTGGGTTGTATGCTGCCCTGAGGTCAAAATGCTTGAGAAGCCCCAGCTTTAACTAACCCTGGGAAGCGCTGGGGCCGGTCCCTTGTCCGGCCAGCTCTCCGAGCCGTGTTGTTTCCGTGATGCAATGTTACCTCCTTACCCAAAAGTCTCATCAGTTTTAAAGTGGTAAATAAAGTGGAATCCCCATGGCTTTATTTTGCAATGGTTTTTCCCGCTACATTTAAGTTTTCTGATGTTTAGATGTTTCACTGATGAAACACAAGTTTCTTGTCTCTAACCCTTTAGAACCCATTACGGACTCAAGATGACTCTTTTGGGCTATGGAATAAAAATGAGTTGATGTTTCACAGTAATCCACTTATGCTGCAAGTAACACTCATACTGAATTTTATATTACATATAAAGCCCAAACAGTTGGCAGATGTTTTTTTATTAGATTTTACAAGACAGAAGTAATTCTCACTATTTGGCTCCCTGGTGGTTTCTCATCCCCTTGGTGCTAAGTCCCAAGAATCAAATGTATGCCTTGGGGGGGCCAGCTTTGCTGGGGGACACTCTCAGGAGGAACTCTTGCATGCCCCGCCGCAGCACTGCGTTCTCAGCAACCTCC
Organism: Anoura caudifer; assembly: GCA_004027475.1. NCBI lineage: Eukaryota > Metazoa > Chordata > Mammalia > Chiroptera > Phyllostomidae > Anoura > Anoura caudifer. The sequence continues at coordinate 2,090 of PVKU01001571.1, forward strand.
CTCAGGCTTCTGTGCAGCTTCTCCATCTCCTTGTACTCACTTCTGACGTCTACAGAGGAGCACAAAGCATTACCAGGAGTCAGCATCCTTTTCAGAAATGTCCCCAGAAAACAAGTCCCCTGAGAACCATGTTATGACCTGAGTCACTTGTCCCAGAATGTGAAATCTGGAATAAAGCGTAAGGATCAGATTGTCCAATAGATTTGTTTCATAAATAGGCTGGTCACGACCGGCCTTCTTGCTCTAGCCTTGAGCAAGAAGGTAAGAGCAAGAGGCTTCTCTCAGCACAGGGGTCATCAGCAAATAACAAAACCTACCCATAACTCAGGGCTGGGCCCTCACTGGGCCCTCACTGGGCCTTCCAGGGGCTCGGTAAAGGACGTGCAACGCACAGCCCATGAGAACTTGCCGTAGGTCCCATCCAGGCATTCCCCTCCGTGCCTGTCCCTCCCCTCCCCGCAGTCCCCATTCTAAGTGAATGTGCGCTGTTGTGCACCTTGGGTTTTCAGCCCCCGACCTGCAATCAAAGATACCTTGTGATGGTTATTTTACATTAACTTGCCTGGGCAGTGGTGCCCAGGTATGTGGTCAAACATTATTCTGGCTGTTTCTGTGTGTTTGCGGATGAAATTTACACTGAAGTTGGTCAACCTTGAGTAAAGCAGATTTACTCCTTATCTAATCATTTGAAGGCTCCACAGGAATGGAAGGGCGGCCTCTTCCACACGAGAGGGTATTCTCCTTTATTTTTCTCCGTAGCATTTATCATCCTTCAGCATGCCTCATATTTTTGTCTGAGGTTTGGCTTATTGCCTGCCCTCTGACCACTGGGCTGTAAGCTCTGTGAGCAGAGGTTTTTGTCTGTGTTGGTCACTGCTATATCCTCAACACCTAGAATGCTGCTCAGCACAAAGAGAGGGGTTATAATTACTTGTGGGGTGAATGCACACTGTCAGCAGGGCAGAGTTATGGATCTGAATCTGCCACTTTCCAGCTGTGGATCCTTGGGCACACTATGTCATCCAAGTCGGTGTTTCTGCATCTGCAAAATGGAACAGTAACATCTACCCCTGAGGGCTAATGTGCGGATTCGATGAGATTGTGCACAACGCTGGTGTACGATGCTTGGTCTCCGTCGGGTGCTCAGCAAAGGGTGGGGGAGTTATAATTGTCATCATCATCTCTAGTCCTGCCCCTGGAAATTCTTCCTAAGTTAATTTATTTAAATCCAGTCAGGAGCCACCACAGCTGGGGGTGGGGAGGTCTGCCAGGTCATAGCCCTTATACAAAGATGTTGTGTATTTACCTGCAAGCTCCTTGTAGAGACCATCCCCCTGGGGTGAAGCAAGGGTCAGCATGGTGGCGATACTGCCCTTTACCTTCTCCGTGATTCCATTCTGCACAAGAAAGGGTGGTCATTCTGTTAGGATGACATAGCCCACGGGAAAGGGAATTTTATGAAAGAGACCCCACCCAATTTCCCAATCAGAGTGTACAGACTGGGGTGGCCAAAATCAAAGTCAGGTCCAAGGTGGGCCATGGAAAGGCTCAGGAGTCACCAGGGCAACACTTCTGGGGGGGTCCCACCTGTCTCAGCATCTCCTTTCCTGCCTGTAAGAGGGACTGTGCCTCTGGTGCTGAGGGACCGAATCGAGAGCCAACAAGGGTGCAAGGAATCGTGGGAGAGATCAGAGCAACCTCAGAGATGAATAAAGGGGAAGTGCTGCTCACTACCCCACCATCCTATCACACATTTAGTCACTGGACACGTGCTCATTGAGCACCTGCTTTGTATGACACACCATACTCGACATTCCTGATTTTCCTCCCGCCTGTCTGACAAATGTCTTCTTGCTCTTCTCCGTCCTTCTATCACCTAAAACCATGTTCCCTCTTGGAACCAGCTCTTATCTCCCTTTGAAAAGTACCTGATTCTCTCTTAGTCTGACAGACCCTGGTTTTGAACCTGGAGCTTCTGACTCCAAGTCGTGTGCTTTTCTCTTCAACATACCAGGCCTAAAACCCTAAGCTCCAGTCCCCACTCTAGCTTCGAGCCTTAAGCTAGTAACTTAGGCCCGCTGGGTCTCAGCTTCCTTGTGCACAGGATGAGGGAATGGGAACACTCTGCGGTCTTGCCCAGTTGCAACTTCCTACACTTATATCGCTTAAGACATGTTTGTATGTGCTCAAAGTACTAATCATTTTTTGTGTGTGTGTGGAGTCATTTTCTTGGGTGCCTTCAGGGCCTATTTCCACACACCCAGGGAGGACTGGATACCGTGGAGTCTGGCCAGATCCTTCACATTTCTAGACTGTGACAATATGTTAAATGACAGAAAGTGAATTGCTACTGGTAAACCAGAAATCTCTAGCCTATTCCAAGAGAAATTACATGCTTTGTATTGTGGGTAAATGTATTTTCCACAACTTCAGTGATGGGGGGGTGGGGTGGGGGGGCAGTGCACAGAAGCAGAAGCAGGTTGGAGCTGATTCAGGACGTAGGTTGGTTCAGAGGTGGACCCAAACAGCCACTGGCCAGCTTCCTCGGGAGGTTAGGAGAGAGTCAGCTAAGCCTGGGCTGAGGCAGAATTTGGAAACTCACATGGCTAAGGGCCAACAGTGGCTTGGACTAAAACAAACAATTTCCATTTCTTGGGCAGGGAGGGGTGACAGGCTGAGAGTCCCTGAGCTGAGACAACTGATCCGAGCGGACTTGACAGAAGCACTTAGGATCCAGGAAAGTGATAGGAACTGTCTTCCAAGATAGACAGAATCAAACCTAAATCTCTGCTAGGTACGGGAAATGGATGGCCTATAAGAGATTACACTATTGTTGGAGACGCTGAGCCTGGTTACCTGGTCCCAAATCCTAGTTCTGCAACTGTCTAGCTATGTGGCCTGTTGCTACACCACTCTGCCTTGTTTTCTCTTCCATAAAATGAAAACAGTAATAGTTCAGTCATCTCTCAGCATCCACAGGGTATTGGTTCTAGGACCCCCACCCCCCAGAAGATACCGAGATCTGAGGATGCTCAAGTCCCTTATATAAAACGGCCTAGTATTTGCATATAGGCTCTAGCAGGGTACGCCTTCCCTCACTTCATTCACATGGATTTAGTGTAGTGCTCAGTGTATGGCAAATTCAAGTTTTGCTTTTTGGGACTTCCTGGGATTTTCTTCCTGAATACTTTCAATCCGTGTTGGTTGCCTCTGTGGATGTGAAACCCGTGGACATGGAGGCCGACTGTACCTACCTCACAGACTCGCTGGGGAGGAAATGAGCTAATGTATAGGAAGAGCTTAGGATCCCATCTAGATATTACAGTTCTACTGATGACTTGCTAGAGGGGCTTGCTAGAAAGATGCAGGAGGGGGCTGGAGGGGCTGCGTTTCTGAAGTCACAGCCCCAGGGCAGCGCGTGACTCAAGCCTGTGGTGGCAGTGAAGGCAAATGCCCAGTGCCAGCCGGCCTCTCCTTGCACCGTGGGCATCGGTTGGACCCACTTTGCAGAAGACACCTGGCTCTCCTTGGGCCCAAATGACTACCACTGTGCCAGCTTCCTCTACTTCCCCAGGAGCCTCTTTGAAACTGGAACTAAGACTATGGCTGTGGAATACCTTCAGCTGCTGGAATTGGTGCTGCATCCTCTCTTGAGCCCTTTCAAACATGCCCTCGGCCACCTGCCGGTCCACCCCTCTTCTGATGACATCTTTCATCTTCTCGCATGCTTTTTTGCCAGTGATCTGGGCTGCCTCTGGCAAAAATGATAGTTACAGTTACACCCCAGCAAAGACTTGCTTAGAAATCTTTGGCCCCAGAGAGAAAGACAAGCATACTATATGCATACTACATAGATGTATACATACATATACATACATAATATATATATACATATGTACATTTATATATTAATATATGTAGTACCATTTTCTACACAGTGGAAATAGTTTAATAACATGATATAAAAATTAATATGCTCAATATTTAGATCACAGGTGGCAAACACAAGGCCTGTGGGCTGAATCCGGCCCTCCACCTTGTTTCATCAAGTTTGGCACCTTGTTTCTACCCGGTGGCAGCGCCAAGCTCCTTGTCCGTAGTTAAGGAGTAGTTTTACATTGATACAGTCCTAAAAGTACATTCGGCCCTTTGAAGGCAACCATGAGGCTGATGTGGCCCCCAGTGAAAGTGAGTTTGACGCCCCTGATCTAGATAACTATTGTTCACAAAATCTAATGAGTGAATCAAGCAGGAGCTTATAAAATTCCAGCCCCTTGCCTCCCAGAGAAAATAATAAATAATGAGGCTATCAAAATGTGAAGCTATCAAGTCAGTTTTACAAGTACTTAAGAAAATAAGAATGAGAATTGGATGATGGATTTCACAGTTAAATTGGCTGCAGTGAAGCATGGAAAGGAGAAGCAAGATGATAGATAAAGGATGGACAGAAGGAACCAGAAACACACAGATAAAAATGGCTCATGAATTACCTCCCCCATACCCTTGCAATGATTTTGTTTTAATTTGCAGACCAAGGGAGCTACAAGGCTTAGGAGGCATCAGGACAAATACTTTGAGGGCGGAGCAGCAGAAAATGATGCTAAGGTAGCTAACAGAAAGAGGAAGCAGAAATTTAAAAAAAAAAGAAAAGAAAAGAAATGTGGCCTCCAGGGCCCCACCTTCGTAGCAGGGCTTCAGGTCGTTCTGGACAGAGGTGGTGAGAGACTCGTAGATCCTCCTCTTCTTCCTGAGGATGTACCCCTCCAGGCCCCCCAGGATGGCACTTATCTGAGAATCGCAGGAAGAAAAGGCCACCGGTGACAATTCCTTCCACAGAAGTAGGTCAGGCGTTCCTGTTTATAGTCACCACTCCCTCTGCCTTATATTAGCATCGGCTGTTCGCATGTCACCTCCACAGCCAGGCTGTGAGCCTCGCCTAGGCCGGAACTTTGTCTTACGTGTCACGTAGCCCAAAGGGCTTCCCACAGTACCTGGCACCTATGGATGGCTCGGGAAATATTTGCCAAGTTGAACTCCAGCACGTGCAAGGCGCTGAAACAGGCCCTTTGAGGGGACAGGCTACTTCTCTAGTGTTGCCATGTGACTTGGGCAGGGCCTGTGCTGTGGACGGAACATTTGCGCCCTCCACCCCACATTCACATATTGAAATCCTAACCCCCAATGTGATGGCATTAGGTGGTGGCCCTGTGGAGGTAATGAGGTCAGGAGTGTGGGGGGTCTCGTGGCTGGGATCACTCCCCCACAGAAGAGGCCTGAGAGAGCTCCCTCACCCCTTTGAACCAGGAAGCAGGCCCAGCCAGACGCCAAATCTGCCTGCGCCTTAACCAGACTTCCAGCTCCAGAACCGTGAGAGATAAATATCTGAGGTTTATCAGCCACCCAGTTTATGGGATTTTGTGAGCGCAGCCCCAGTGGTCTAAAACAGCCTAGAAGACAAAATTTTGGGTACTCAAAACTGAAAAATGATCTGCAAACATATGACACTTCTTTACCCTTCACGGCTTTGGGTAATACTTCCTAACATCGGTAAATGTGATAGAGAGGTGAGTGAAAATGTTACACATAAATTCAAGTTTTTGTACATCTAAGGAGTCTTTGAAGATTCTTCCCTGAACCTGAGTCTATTGTGCAATCTCAGCATTTACTGTTGGTGGCAGGGGACCAGCTGAACAAAGCCTGCCAGGGTGCCCTGCCCCTCCGGGGCTGCCTCAGGCCCATGGCTCGCCCCCTCCCCACCATGCTGTGCATGCTGTGGATCTCGCAGCTCCTGCTCTAAGATTCCCATAGACCCCGGATACTGCAAGGTTGGGAGAGACAGACAGCAGCCAAAATCCTGTTAGGAAGAAAGCCACTACCAACCTCACTGCTCTTTTTGAGTTACAAGGCTCTTACCTCCTGGATCAGGAAACTTTTTTTGTAGTTATCATACTTCCAGCCATTTCTTATCCCAATTTCCATCATTTTCTCCTGGAGAGAGTGCTTAAACGCATCTACGTGCGGCATCAGAGCTGAACCTGTGGACCTTCCAGCCCTGCAGAAGAAAGCCACGTATAGTGTTAAGAGATGACAGTGGCTACTGTGAGGCTAAAGCAAAGAGGAAGCCAGCTGGCATGCTTTCACTCCTTTTTAAGCAAAGGGGACAAGACCTGACAGTTACTGCATTCCTATTACGAGTGCAGGCACTGTGCTGTGTCGGGCCATTGACATCAAAGCCTAGGAAATCAGGGCGATGATGCCCATTTTACAGATAAGAAAACTGAGGTTCAGAGGAGATGGGTGATGTGTTTCTAGGCCACGCAGCTAGTAAGTGGCAGAGCCAGGCTTTGGACACTGATCCGTTTAACCTCAGAACTTAGTCTTTCCACTTGAAAGGGTGGGACTGAAACTATACCTTAAGAGATGGGTAAGATTTAAGGAAATGAAAACGAGGAGGGTTAAGCATCAAAGGCACAAGATGGTAAAGGAAGTTTCAGCACAGCCCAGGAATAAGAAGCAACAGATTCAAAGGAGAGAGTGTGGGCTTGAAATCCTCACTCATTCCTTATGAGCTGGGTGAATCTGTTTGTTCACTGATAAAAAGACAGAAACCCTTCAGAGGGTCATTGGGAGGAGGTGATGATGCAATGCACCCAAAGTACTTGGTGTGGTTCCTGGAATATCTCAGTTGCTCTCTGCTCCCTCCAGGCTGTCCAAAGCTGAGGGATGACCCTGGGCCACAGCTCAGGAAGAGGTTAGAAAGGTCAGGTGGAGGCAGGTGGGATGCCTTGAATGCCATTCTAAGGACTTTGGAGTTTACCCTACAGCCCTGTTAACAGTGGGTGAGTAGAGGTGGAATGGCGTGATCTCAGAAGAGTTCAAAAGAAGGTGGGGGTGGGGAAGGGGCAGTGAGTAGGAATCAAGCAGAGGTAGAATGGTTCAAGCCGCAGCAGGGGGTGAACCAGACAGCCTGCTAGAGGCAAAGCAGGGAGACTGGGGAAAGGTTGGAAGATTAGGAGCTTGTGTTTCTGTTGATGAAGGTCAAGGAATAATGGAAGAAGGAGCCACCAGCCCCCTCCCATGCCATGTCTGTGAGCATGCAGTACGTCAAAAATAAACACAGAGTCCTCAGTGAGTCACTTTTTTGCATTCAGGGAAATTTGTGAAAGCTGTGTGTTTGCTTAACTCCACACTCTCCAACCAAAATACCCTATCCTGGGCTTAGATCCATAAGAAAATTTATACCCCACTTCATGTATGAGATATTTGAAAAATAATGGGAATCATAATATTTGTCTGAAAGCAACATCTCTATCTGCTCTCCAGGTCACCACGGGAAATTTCTAAGTAGACAAAACCCAGAAGGCTTTTGTGTTTTGCCAAAGAGTAAGCTTTCTTCCTCAAGCTGCAAGCTACTCTCTACACTTCCAAATCCAGAATATAAATTCTTAAAGATGAGACTCTGGCCCAACATCCTTCAGCTGTTTGTTCACAAAGGAACAAGATGAAAGGTCCTTTACCTAAAAATGCCTCCAAAAACAGGATCGATCTGGTCATAGATGGGCTGCGTGATGGCCTCATTCAGATCTATTCGTGGGAGAGTCCTGGAGGCGTAGATGCCATTCTTCAGGCAAACAGCTTTCAGAGTCTGGTGAAAGCCCTGGTTTCCTCTGCTCCTCTATGTAAGTAAACAAATGGTTAGTGAACTTAGCAGGCATAGACTAGAGCATCACAGGTCAGAATTGCATTGCCTTTGGCCAAAGGCTGTTACCAAGAATCACAGTGGCAGCAACGTACTCTTTCAACACATTACTAAGCTAGACAGAAAGGACAGCAGTCATGTGGGGTGCCCCTGCCCTGGGTTTCCAAAGCGCCCTGTGCTCACTTCTCTTCTCATACAGTTTTGTATTTGTCTGTTTACTCTGTAGGCCCCTTTACTATTGAGATCCGGTACCATGTCTCATCTGATACCTTGATGTCCATGCCATCTGTCAAGGGCACAGTCGTGCTTGACAAACATCCGCTGAATGAGCAGTGAGGAAATGAAAGTGTGCTAAATGAAAGAAAGCATGCTACGACCCTACGGGTGGTATCTGTTTTGGAGTTTTATAAGCACCATCACAATTTTTTATACTTTTACTTTCTGTTAAATATTTAAGGAAATGCAATTTGATTTGTGTATCTTTGCAATATTTTTCTCAGAGAAATAAATCCACAAATCAGAGGGGAAAAATATTATGAAGCTAGAGCTATAAGAGACATCAATAAATTTTAGCCGGATGGGGATCTTTAGTAAAAAGCAAAAAATACATTTGCACTGACCTGACCAAAATTTCAGTAGAGGGCTTTGAGATCATTATTCAATGATATATGTCTTTTATTTTTTAAATTTATTTTTATTGTATTTTTTCCATTACCACTTATCCCCCTTATACTCCTCTGCCCCAACCCCTGCAATCACCACACTGTTATCTGTGACACATGCTTTAAGGGAATACCTTTCAAGGGAATGGCTGTGTAGCATCGTTCTGTCTATCTATCTGCCTACCTATCTACCTACCTACCTACCCATGTATCTTATTCTTCCCTCTTCACTTAATATTATAACATGAGCATTTCTTAACTCATTATAAATAATTTGTAAAAATTATGGTAGTAACCATATAATACATCCTATGGGCATATTATGACTCATTTTACCATTTTCGTGTTATTAGACATTGAGGTTATTTCACTATGCTACATAATGATAAGATGTTAGCATATAAATGTTTGCCTGCATTTCTGATCACAAATGAAACTTGCTTACCAAATAGGGACACCTTGGGTATGTTTACACTGACAGAGAAAGAAGGCATTAAGGGGCTAATCAGAAAGAGGACAGTTCATGGAATGAAGCCCTTGTGGAGGCCTGAAGCTGGTTGACATGCTCCTTCCTTTTACAAGCAACTTGTCTCCAAGGAGAGGTCTCCACCTCATGCCTTCACCCTCTCAGCACGCACTTGCTCATTCACTTCCTGTGATCTGGGATCTCTTACCCTCATACAGAAACAGTTTTCTCCGGGTCACTTAGTTATTGCTATGAAACAAGTTACCCCAAACTTAGTAGCTAAAAACAGCCATAGCGTTTGTTATCTCTCATGGGTTGTGGGGGTCAGGAATTCAGACTGGTGTTGGCTGGTTGGTGTTTCACAGTTCACTGGGTGGCCAGGCTGTGCAGCCAAGGTTAAAAGGCAGATAAGTGCCACCCAGAAATGAGATCCGTGGATGATTCAGGTCACTGGGAACAGATAACTGGCTCAATGAACAGTACAGCATTTACTCACAGCAAGAGGAGAAAAAGTGTGCACGAGATCCAGCCAGCCCCTTGCAATACCTGGGTCCCTGTGGCCAGAGGACCCACTCCACAGCCGAGGCAGGTGATGCAGCTGCTCACAGCCCACTTTGTGCTGCGGTAGGAGAACCGAGCCCCTCCCCACAGACCAGAAACAGAAAACTGGGGGCTTGGCTGAGGACCTTCGGCACCTGCTCTGAGCAGAACAAAGAAGTACACACTGAGCATGAAACAGGGAAAGATATTCCCACAGAAGCCAGATAAGCCCAGCACAGGCTGTGAGGGCTCTTTATCTCTCGGTAGGAAGCATTCCAGGCCCAAAGCCCCTTCTCACGTGGCCCAGTGAGGGTCAAAAGACTGCATGCACTAGTGGCCTTTGCCAAAGCTGGCCAGTTCTGGCTCAGGGCTTCTCTGTAAGGTTCCCTTGGGTATCAACAGGGGTTATGGTCACCTGGCTGGGGCTAGAGGATCTGCTTCCAAGGGGGCTCATCACAGGGTGGGGAAGGTGGTGTTGGCCATTGGCGGTGGGGCCTTGACACTATTCCTCGTGGACTTTAGCACAGGGAGGCTGGCTTCCCACTGAGCAAATGACCAACAAACCGAGCCTCGGAAGCCACACTGTCCTACCTGCAGCACTCTGCTGCCCATGGAGAGCAGCTCCGCCTGATCAGTGAGGGAGGAGACTCCACCGGGGCGCATGGCTAGGGGGTGAGGCCCTCTGGGGCCAGCTTGGGGCTGCCTATCACAGTCAACAATAAAGACTCTCAATGGCCACATCCAGTTGCCTTTTCTTACCCCAGTTTTCCTTAATCCCTCAGGAGTATCTCAGAATCTCCTTAACAACAGATGCATGACCTTTCCTGCTTGGTTTTCTTATTAGAAAATAAGACCTTAAGCATTATACTAAAAATAAGTATTAAAAAATAAGAAAATAAGCACTACACTATTTCCTTTTCCCACTACCTCTTGGACTAAGCTTTATCTGCTCCCTCTCCTGGCTCCTATTTATTCTGCTCCCTAAGTGAGGCCTTTGTTTGAAGTTAGGTCCTATTATTGCTGTTCGTCCTACTCCTCAATGCCTTTCATTCCTATAGATCTGAGTGTCCATTTCTTGCATGTCACTACCAAATCCTGACCTTGGGGATCAGGCAGACCTTACCAGACATCACAGGCTTTCCCTGGAAAGGGTCACTCACCACCAGACATGCCCTGAGGATCCGTCGGTAGGAAGTCCTGGCATCTCTGACCCCTTCGTGCAGAGGCTGTGCGATGTGGGCGAAGCACTGGTCGATGGTCTTCTCCAGTAGCTGTACTTGCTCTTCCACAAATCTCCGCAGGCCACTCATGTGCAAGTGCTCGTTCTAGGGGTAGGGCCACAGGGAGCGTAAGGCCGCTGCCTCCCTAAAGGCACTTTCTCCTCAAACTTTGCTTCCTTTGAATTTGATTTAGCCTGAGCTAATCACCCACAGTTGACTTCTCCTTAACGTCCCAATAAAGCATCCCTTAAGCTTTATGGGGCTGAGAATAGAACTATATGTCTCCTGCAGCTTGATTTAGGTGTATAGCCCATCAGACTATTTGGGGGAATAGCTATCCAAATACAAACTCTTAATGAGCTTTGACTGTGTACCAAGCAGTTTTTGAGTCTAGTGTTTCTCAAACTTTATTATGTATACAAAACACCAGGAGATTCAAATCTGAGGGCTTGGGATTCTACATTTCTAGCAAGCCCCCAGGTGAGGCTGATCTTCTGGGCCCTGGACCATGCTTTGAATAACAAAGCTACAGGACCAAAAATAAAGGCTTGGTCCCTTCTTCAAAGGAGAATATGATCTAGCCAGGGAGGAAAATATCTATTTAAATCATAAAAGAGAGGCACCACCAGGGACAACCTCAGCCTTTAGGTTCAAACTGGAAACTCTAGTGTCTGTTCCCTGTGTGAGCACCTCGGGGGTCCTGCAGCAGACAGAAGCCACACTCCATAGCTGGGCATTCATGACCTTTCACAGCCAGGACTCAAGCAACCTCTCCAACACCACCGGCTGTTTGCCGGAAATGTCCTCCCACGTAGCTGCCCCTGAACTTGCTACCATTCCCCAAACGTGCCATTTCCTTTGTGACCTCATGCCTTTGCACGTGCTGTTCCCACCTTCTCATCCTTCCAGACAAAGCTCAACACTGACTTCCCACGTGACGCCCGCCCTGACTCCCCCAGACAGATCGGGGCTCTCTTTCCTACGTTCCTGTTGCATTTTGCACACCCCTGTGTCACAGCATTCCTCCTGCTGTGCTATGTCTCTCTCATTCCAGTCCCCTCCCCTGGACTGGGGACTTGCCAAAGGGACAGACGGTGTTGTTCGTGTCTGTCTATTCCCAGGCACGGCACAGCAAGTGCAGTCCGTGAACATTTATGGAGTGAACGAGTGGCCCGGAGAACTGGGGATAATGCAGGTTTATAAGTTCTATTCCAAATCTGATGACAGAAATGGTCCTTGAATTGATGTGTCACCTTCACAGATGACTTAGCTTCTCTGAATCTTGATTGCAGAGAAGACCCTGGGAGTCTTACAGTAGATGAGCTTGAGAGTTTAAGGAGCCTATTTAGCTTTAGGCATGCCCTGGGGATTTTCATGGTTTCACTGATAAGAATTCTCTAAGCCATACTTTTTTTTTCCCATACTGTCCTCCACATTCTTTTGAATTTGTGGCTGGTGACATCAAAATAAAGACAAAGTCACAAAAACAAAATCTACAGACAGAATTCTCAGAAAGTCTCACTCATAACAAATCCATGTTAGAAAAAACAACAAAAAAATGATAAGAAAGGGAAGGGCTGGCGCCTGCTTTGAATAAATGCAAGGCTCATTTGGCATTGAGATGTTATCATCAACTTCCTATTGATCCTTAAAAAATAATGACTAGAGCCCTGTTCATTTGAAATCACTAGCTACCCAAACTGTCATTTTGTGTGTGTGTGTTTAAGGCACAATCTCAAAAAATGATCAATCACGTACATTTTTAGGTCTGATATTTTTCAGAATGCAAAGGAACTGACTAAATTCTTGTCTTCCAACTTTCCATCAAAAAACTAAGGCTGAGACCAGTATCTGAGGCCAAAGAATTTTGAAGCAAGCTGCTGGCAACTCCCTCTAAAAAGCTATCAAAGTGCCAACCAGCCCCCTCCTCCGTGTTTTCTGTCGCCTGGAGTCTGGTTGCAAGGACTGCACCTCCGCATCAGCAGAGAGGAGCATGTGGGGCCAGCCCTCCCAGTCTGATTGCAAAAGGCCTCGGTCTTTGTGTTTGTAAAATAAACCAACCACACACAGCACCACCTCTGATTGGTTTTCCACCAGCACTTCCAAAAGCAATCTTTTGCTGGGCAGAGAGGCAACTTTCACCCTAAAGAACTTTTTCGGGAAATTAGGAGGTTAAACCTTTCCCCAGTGTTTCAGAGGACAAAGTCAAATTAGAAAATCTCACATTCCAGAAGGGTCTTTTTCCCCCCTCACAGAACTAGACTTTTTGGTATAAGAAAGGCATAAGAAATATGATATCTTTTTTAAAAGTGAATCTTTCTCTATAGTTCACTTGTGTACAGAATTTTTTAAATGTGGACATTGGACCAAAACTGCGTGGACCATCTACAGCTGGCATTGCGTACTTTTCCATCGAATTCAGGGCTCTGTTACCTGCCTCTCCTTGCCACTTCTCAAGGCCGTCCCAGGCTCACTTTCCCACGTTCCCAGGACCTTGAACTCTCATAGAGCTCTACTGCTCCACTTTCTCCGCCCCTTTCCTGTTCTGCACACCAACAAGTCACACAACTTGCATAAATCTGATGGTGAAAGCAAGTGTGGAAATAAATAGCAACCAAATGAGAATGCCCAAAGCCCATTTATTCAGAGGTTGCTGTAGCAAAGCAGTCAGCCACTGTCACTTGCATTTGGCAGACACTCGGCAGGCAGTAGGATGGCGCTGGTAGGCCCTGACCGCAGGACATGGGCAGGGGGTAGCTGCAGGTAGGCTACCTAGGAGCAGGGAGTCTATGTGACTCAGCAGAGTGCCTATTTGCCGTTCTCTGGTTGGGCCTAAATTCATTGCAGGGATGAGGATTAGGGAATCTGTCAGTTGTTAACTAAGATCTGGCCATTTGGGGCCGATTGTAACAGAAGTTATCCTTTAGTTTCTTGGATCGTTATGAGGTACAGCAGTCTGACCTCCTACAAGCCTAACTTACAACATGCTGGCTTCCCAAGCTGTTTATTGTTGAAAAAGGGTTGGTCTCTTAAACAGGGTGCTGCAAGCCGTGGGTCTGATTTTTTTCTTTATGCAGTTGACCCTTGAACAATACAGGAGTTAGGGGAGCTGACCCCTGTGCAGTCAAAAATCCACGTTCAATTTTTGACTCCACTGAACTACTAACGGCCTGCTGTTGACCCGAGGCCTTACCGGTAACAAAAACAGTCAATTAGCACATATTTTGTATGTTATATGTTTATATACTATAGTCTTACAATAAAGCCACAGAAAAGAAAATGTTAGTAATAAAATTATAAGGGAAATAGATTTACAGTACTATATGCATTTATTGAAAAAGTTCCTGTATGAGCAGACACACTCGGTCCAAATCTGTGCTGTTCAAGGGTCCACTGTATATGATTGTCTCTGCGTCAGTCAGTCCCTCACAAGGAAGAAATGTGGTTGGTGATTGATTCCAGCAACAGATTTTCCTGCAGAACTCTCTTAAGCCTCTACTTTTGCAGCTTATTCCTTTTATTTTAGGGTAAAAAAAAGAAACCACCATCCAAGACATAGATTTGTCCACTACTATGAGAAAAGTAATTTTAACAGGTCACGTAGAAGGCGTACATTCTAACTGTGACAGTAAATATCTAAACTCTAGGCTGAAAGTCCCTCCTACTTTCCTTCCTCCCGCATACTTGCTGCTCTGCGTTTGAGATTCTGACAGCACCAGGGCATGGTGGGCTTCCACAGCCAGATGAAAACTTTTTGGACTCTGCCTACACAGGCCTCTGCAGGGTAAGCAAGAATTGTCTGTATTCCACTAGCGGTAAACGAATCACTCCCGCCATCGCTAAACATATTCCATCTTATTCAAGTCTCAGGAGAGGGGGAAGTTGCTGCTGACTATTTTCACATCCTCCCCTCAGTCCATTTGTCCCAAGTGAAATATTCTTTCTTTCCTTACTTACATGTTACAGGTTTAACCTCCAATTATCTTTCTATTCTCTTTAGAGCCTCTGCGCTTAGTATCTTTCTTTGATGTGAAAAGTAAAAATACCCTAAGTGCCTAACACAGTAAAAGACAATGCCCTGCCCGGGGTGGGGGGCAGAGAACACAGCCAAGCGGCATCCATACCGGAGGGTTTTCTGGGCAGTTGAAACTGTCCGTGAGGAGCAGCAGGCCAAAGGCTTCGGTAACGTACTTGGTCACCATCCTCCTCTTCTTGTCCAAGAGCCTTTTCCTGATATATTCTCTTAACTTGGGGATTTCTGGGATTCACAGGCAGCACAAACAATTTTATAAGACCAGAGTTCACCGTAAACAGAATTCAGCGCAATCACCAGTCAGGGTGGCAGTCTGAACGAACTGCCGTCGAGCTCCGATGGGGCTGGGCGCCCGCTCAACCGACCTTTTTGAGGACCTTCGTCCCAGGTCTTGGGTCAGCAGTAACGAGGGTGAGTCAGCAATGACGACTACCCATTTTTTTTAGTGGCATAAAACAAACTATGTAGCGCAAGCTGGTTTTCAAAAATTGGCACTTCCCTGTGGGTGGGTACTTACCTGAGTAATGAAACAAATGCTCACATTTTTAGAGCCTCAGCTCTTCAGTCTCCCTAGATTTTTCTGTCTATATCAAATAACCCTTAATATCAAATAGTTTCCACTTGCTGTAGGAAGGGATAAGAACCTCTGATGGGGTTGGCGGAGGGGGGGGCGGGGAGTGGGATTCCTGATTAGGAATGTATCTTAGCTGCAACCTCCTGTCAGTCAGAGATAACAGCGCTCACTCTACTGCTCTCTCCATCGTTCCGTTAAGTAGTTTTTCTGCACTATTTCTTGCATGTGCCATGCTGATTATTTCTTTTATATCCTTCTTCAAGCTGTTCCCCAGTGCCTGGGATCATTTCACACCTTCTCCTCCTTAACTCATCCACGTCTAGTGAAATGCACACACGTTTTAAGCCATTTTAAGCTCAGACCAAAGTCAAGCTCAGTCCTGTCCGCTCACCAGTTCTCACTGAGAATTCCAGGCACCCAGACAGATCTCCGGGTTCTCTGAACTTTGACGGTACTCATCATTGAACTAAACATTTCACTTTGACTTTTGCACATGGCTTAGTATTAGCTCCTCATCTAGATTTTAAGTTGTATGAAGAGAGGGGCCACATCTTCTACTTTTTCCTGCTACAAACAAAGCAAAAATAGATACTCAGGAAATTCTTCATATACCCAGAAGCTCAAGCCGAATACTAACCCAGTTGCTAACCTTTGTGAAGTGATGGTAATATTTGGAGGAGAGACGAACTGCAGTCTCAGCCACTACAACCATGCAGAAGGAAAAAACAACAACAGATATATTTGCTAGTAGGTATAGAAACTGTGGCAAGCTGGAAGTATGGAGTTCTCGAGCAAAAAGTTCAGAGTGCCAAGTTTAATCTTGAGAATTTTAGTGATAGAGATTTTTTTTTTAATTACCAGTTTCCTCTTCAGTGAGGAGAGCCTGCTGCCAGTACTCCTGGGCGCTGACCGTGTACACCAGATCTGAGGCTCCCAGAGCCTTGGAATCCGCGGGCAGTTTCCTCTGAGGTGGGAGAGGCACACAGGGGCAGAATTACTCAGCATGGCAAAGGAAATGGCACAGGCCTCAGGGGAGCCTGCAGCAAATTTCAACTTTTTTCACTTTCAGTTCTACAAGAGCCCTTAAGGAACAGACAATATTCTGTATGTGGGGTGCTCCCATCTGTCCACAGCTCGCACAGTTGGAAGTGGTTTAGATACTGCTGCATGGAAACTATTCTCTTGGGAGTTAAAATGATAATTCTAAAAAGAAATGCATTAAGTAAATAGTTCAAAAGTGCACTTAAATGCTCAGAGTGGGAGAAGCACCAGGACCCTTTTTGGATAAAGAAGCACAACCCTGGAAAAGGCAGTGATGCACTGCAGGCAGCTTGTACCAGCCCTGAGAGCCACTGGACACAGCTCTTCCCAACTCTGCCTTCACTGACATCGCACAGGTAGTTAAAACTGGCAATGGTGGGAGTCTTTACACCACGGGAATCGGCGCACACTACAAATCAGGCCTTTTTTTTTTTTTTTTTTTTAAGTAGAGAGCTGATTGTTAAACACTTATCAGCACAACACAACACAATACTGGGAAAAGGTTCTATAAAAGTTCAAGTTTCTGAACTGGGTGGTTAGTGAGTAATTATACCCATTTAAATACAAAGTGATGTTTAATCAAATGATGCTTTCAAATGTCAAGAAATTAAGAATCAGGTGAGAGAAAATTTCTTATGATTAGAAAAACATCATCACAGAAAAGTCATACTAGAATTATGCATAAATATTGTCCCACAATCTTTCCTTCATCTCACTTAAAAGACAAAAACCATAAAGAAAGTGTGTGTGTGCATGGTTATTTAGGGGTGGCAGAGAACACTGGAGAGTCATCAACCTTTCTGATGCAAAGAAGTAAAAGAGCTGATAAGTGAGTCCCTGGCAGAGGGGAGAGTCCACATGGGCAAGGTGGTCAAGGCCATGTGGTCAAGGTCGGATCAGAGATGCTGAGTAGGCTTCCAGGAGCCCCGCACACTTGAGTAGCAGTTGTATGATAGTAAAGGAGAGACACACTGGAGAAGTCTAGGTTTTCTTTACAGGTGTGCTAAAGCAACAGTAAGTGCTGCGTAATAACCAGCTCAAATGACATGTCTGAGAAAGTAAAAATCCAGCTCTCTCTTACTTGCCATGTACAATTAGTCATCCAGACCTATAGATCTGACCTCCCTAATATTTCTTGATACATTCAAGATATCGTTCTTGATACATTCCTATAGTGACTGCCTAGTTCAGACTCTCAACTAACCCTCCCAAATGACACTTGATCCCACAACCTTCCATTCTCCATACTGCTGAGAAAACAGTCTTTCTAAAATGCGTAGTACAATTGACCCTTGAAGAACATGGCTTTGAACTGTGTGGGGCCACTTATATGTGGATCTTTTTCAATTGACCTCAATTCAAACCCACATTTTCAAGGGTCATCTCCTCACTTTGGGGATCTGTGTATGCAGAGGGCCAACTGTGGTTATACACGTATTATCCGGCTGCATGGGAGGTCAGTACCCCTAACTCCCACATGTTCAAGGGCAACTGCATTTTCAAATGGAGATCTATAACTGTACCCTCCAGAATCCGCAATTTTCCTTACAATATTTTTTCTTAACTTTCATTTTTTATAATTAAAAAATAAGCATGGACATCTGTATGAATGACTGCTTTATAGTCAACCTCTGCCTCATATTTTCTATAATTAAAATTAAATGTGCTCTAAATGAAAGCATGCAGTATAGGTAAGATTTCACAATAATTCAAACTGAAATTAAGGGGTTGGAGAGTTGCAGTGCCACGAGCCGTCAGAGGCGCAGCTGTGCAGACCTCAGCAGAACTTGCACTGTGACAGTCAAACCGCACTCACCCTACAGGCTGATGCGTTGTTGCCCACACCCTACCCTATCTCCCATACACACCGATTTACCCCATTGTGAGTGATAAAAGTAGGTGTGAATTGTATATTGAGGCATTTTATGTTTCTATTTCCAGAAGCAATACAATTAAGTGCTCATAAAATGCATATTTCATAATGCCACGAAAACAATTAAAGAGAATAAGAAGAGCTTTACTGATTTATTGCCTCATTAAAACCAGACTTCAAGAATTGTTTGGTAGAAGACTTTGGCTTAAATACGAGGTCTGATTATTCTGAATCAGAAAAAAAAGCTTTGAAATTTTTAATTCCACATTGTACTTCAGACATTTTCTGTTTGGATATAATTGAAGTCAAAATACAGAAAGCAATTAAATACTGAAATGGACCTAAGGCCATATGGTTTTACTCTTAAAGCCAGCACTGAAGATATAGTTTCAGCAAAACCACATTATCTACCACATTATACTACCTCTGATATAGTGCACTCCTTATGTTGTTTTGTGTATATTTTATCTGAAAATTGGTTTCCGTTTTATGGTTGTATAAGACTATGATAGTAAGGAGTTTTATGCTTGTACTTATTTCTGTGACAGACAATAAAAATAATTTAAGAAAACACTGAGGGTCTCACAGAACATTTACTCAAGCTTGAAAAAATACGGCTCAGGCCTATCTCCCAGCACCCCTCCACACGCCTTTTGCTGAGCTAGTCAAAATACTTGCATCTAGTTCACCACACGGAACAGGTCTTTTTCAATCATGTTCTTCCCTCCATCTCAAATGCTCTTTTTCCTACATCTTCACCATACTAAAGTTACTGGTTCGTTAAAATTCCGCTCCGGAGGCTGAGAGTTTTATCTGAACCTCTACCCGGCGCCACCTCCCTGACTGCCAATGTGACTTGAGCATCCTCCTGTGTTCTCCCACCGCCCGAGACATTCCTCCGGCCAGACTGTGCAGTGGTCCCTGACTTTACCCACACATGTTTCCTAGCAGACCATATGCTCATTCGCTTCTTCCAACAATCAGGAAGTAGATGTGTTATTTCCCATTTTACAAATGAGAAAATGCAGGCTCAGAGAGGTATAGTAATCTGCTGAAGGTCACAAAGTTATTAGTCAATAGAACTAAGGTAGGTCCAAATTGTCTACTCCACAACTTTGGCCCTTGCTACTACCCAAGACCAAAGAGACATTTATTTCTCAAAACCTGAGTAGTCAAAAAGCAGAAAAATACACAGAGAAATACATTAACTCACCTTTAGTTTTTCCTTGAGAATTCTATTCCTTTGTAGTTTTATTATTTCATTTCTTTCTAAAACAGCCTCTCGTTGACTTTGAATGGCTTGCTACGTTGTGAAAGGAAATAAAAGCATGGCAAAGAGTATACAATTATCAAGAGTGATGAAGTGTAAGATGCACATTTTATTGACAGATCTTCACTTGGCCTAGACCAATGCGCATACATTCAAATTATATAACATTAATCACAGAAAGTATTGTTTAAAAATAACTAGTCTGGCCCTGGCCATGTAGCTCAGTTGGTTGGAGTATCATCCTAATATTCCAAGGTTGCAGGTTTGATCCCTGGTCAGGGCACATACAAGAATCAATCAATGAATGCATAAATAAGTAGAACAACAAATCAATGTTTGCTTGTTTCTTTCTCTCTCTCTCTCTCCCCTCAAATGAATAAATCAATTTTACAGAATTAAAAGAAAAGCTAGTCAGTGCTTATGTCCAAACTCACCAAGATGTTTACATTAAACATGTGCAATTTTTTGGTATATCAGCTCTATCTCAGCAGAACTTTAAAAATTAAAAATAAAAATAGCTGGTCAATACTTACCTTTCCCACTTTCCTTTCCCTGAAATGAAATCAGAAAATTACAACAATCACTAATCTCATCATGTGTCTCGGCAGCCTCTGACTTTCCCCGAAAGTAGCACCCATCATCACGACCTTGACGCCTTTGCGTCAGCTCTTCCTTCGACCCAGGCGCTCTCTCCTCTGACCCCCTCCAGTGTCCACTGGGAAAGAGTGTCTTTATTTCTCCACACTTTGTCATCAGTGGAATTTTCTGTGACCTCACCCGTGACCCAGTCAAAATGCAGCTCAGTCGCTCCCTCTCTGTCTTTCTCCAGGTTTCCACAGCACTTCGCTTGTCCCTCTCATCTACACTTAAGCCCTCTTTTAAGACATGAGAAGGCCATATGCATCCCTGAATTGGTAGTCCCACCACTGTGTTCAATACACATTGATTAAATTAGAGTGACTCAGGTTTAGTTTTAGAGTGGGCACCGGAAAGGGAGAGCTTTGGATGTTATTCTGCGGCAGGGGTTAGGGTGGATGGAATCTTCAGGGAAAGCAAAGCTGAAATTCCAACCTGGACCACGAGAGCAAGAAGCTAGGCGGAAAAGCCTTAACCTGTTTCTTTATTGAGAATGTTTTCTCTGCTCAGTAAATTCCTGGAGACACGGGACTCAAGTTTCAGTGGGTGTGGGGGAAACGAAAGAGGTGACAGGCAAAGAAGTCTTGTTAGAGCAGAGGCGCGTTAACAGTGTCGTGCCCCTGGACCGTCTGCCCAGGTGCCCAGCACAGCCCACTGTGGACCTGCTGACCCTCTGTAACTCCACTTTCCCAGTGTCCCAATGTGGAAGGCAAGTTAGAGTCGTCCTAGCCACGGGGTGGGGGTGGGGGGCAGACATCTACATGGAAATCCATATAAATTAACGTCTACTGAGTTCTAAATTGCTTATCTTTCATTTGCTGTTGTTGTTGTTGTTAGAATATACCTCTGTAAGAATGCTTTTACTTTTGGCCAAGGTTCTAAAACTTTAGAACTTGGTTGCAAATGGACTTAAAATCTCAGGAGTAGGCAAATCTGAAAACAGAATCTGACACTTCAAAGCTGCACTTTGCCACAGGGTATTCGAGAAAGGGCCTACTAGTAGTGGGCATCTGCATTTCCCATTGGGCGCCAGGCCGGACCATCACACAGCATGACCCCAGGAGGAGCTGTTAGCATCTCATACGTGCGAGCGGCACCCCTAACCTACGAAGGGAATAACCTGTTGGGTGTTAAGCAGCTACTCTGAACGAGGAGCCCCAGTGGTCAGGGTCCTGAGCCAGTCCACTCAAGGGTCCTGATGTCCCAGGAAATCCGCTAGACTTCTCTTTCCTCCCCTGCGGTCACTTTGCGAAGTCCATAATGCCCACCACATCCCTGGGTCAAAGCTCCATCATTACAGCCGTCAGGGCCACAGAGGAAAGCCCATATCTCTGCAAGCCCAACACAGTACCTCAGATATTCCGGCAGGTGGAGCTTGTCGGCCTTGGTGACCACCAGGGCCACGTCCCTGCAGAAACCCCGCTGGCAGGCTTTGAGGCTCTCATTCAGAAGGTCTTCGTGGGCTCTCCCCCCAGAAACTCTCTCAATATCGCTGATCACCCAGATCACTGAGCATTTATCGATGGTCTGTGAAGCATGACCACATTATGTCAAGAACATAAACGGCGTCTCAGTTGTAGAGGACGGGATTCCTTGATGCATTGCGTGCTCCGCACTCTGCCCGTCTCTCTCCCCATCCCACTCTCTCTCTGCTCCTCCAACCACATGAGCCCCTTGTATTTTCTCTGCTGTAACTTGCTCTGCCATCTCTCAGGACCTTTGCACAATCTCTGCTTGACCTCCACCTGCCCTTGGAGACTCTGCTAAGGGCCAATCAAAGGGGGGTTGGCCACCCCTCCTCTGCATCCTACAGCACTTGGACTTCCCTGCCATAGTACCTTTCAGACAGAGTTGGCTCTCTGCACCTTCCCCCATCCAGACTGTGAGGTTCCTAAGGGGAAGGGGCTGCACCATTCAGGTTGGAATCCACATCCCCTCAAGCACAGTGTGTGGCCATAGTGGAGGCTTCTTTGATGATTGTGGCATTAGTGATGGATAGAATTCAAGAAGTCAGACCCTAAGCACCAGATCCATCACTGGCTTGCTTTGCCCCAGTTGTCCTTTAAGGGAAATTATTGTTTTTTCCAGGATGAGTTCTGGTCATGAATCTACCCCAAAAGTGTCATCACAGAGCATCATTTTGATGTCTGACTGTCCCTGCATATTCAGCACCCTGCCACCATATGGCAGCAGGGGGCCGGGAACCATGTGATTCAAGTTGCAAAGATAATGAATATGAAATTACAACTTATGATTAACAGGACAAATACTGCTTTATAAAATCAGCAACTTCCATGTGACATTTCTCTTGCTATATTGTTTCACTGTCTTATCTCTCCCTATAAATGAAAAACTGATCCAACTCAGGGATGAAGTTTATTTGTGGTTCCTCAGAATAGCTCTGAGCACATAAAGGGATGACAGACAAGCTTGTGACTTGCTAACAAAATCATTATTTTGATTTATGCCAGTGGTTCTTAACTACTGAGGATTTTCTACCTCAGAGGACATTCAGCAAAGTCTGGGGACATTTCTCAATTGTTATGACTTGGGGGGGGCTCTAGAGGGTAGAGGCTAGGAGGCTGCCAAACACCCTGCAAGGCCCAGGTCAGCCCCCACAAGAGAATTTTCTGCCCACACGTGGATAGTGCTGAGGCTGAGAAACCCTGCTCTAGAACAGTGGGTTTCAAACTTGTTTTTAGCAGTGGAGACTTTTTTAAATGAAATCTTATGAAGAATTCCAATTGCCAGGCTTGCTCCTTAAAAGTAGAACTGCTCTAGTGGATTTGGGGGTTGAGGATTTGGAGCCCCAATGTGCTCAGAGCCACCACCAACCCCCACCTCCCCCACTTCCATCAATGAGTCTCTTGGTTTCATGGATCATTGTTCTGAGATCATCAGTTTCTAGAGTCGGACAAACTTGACTATTTTTGGAGAAGGTCATGGGCCCTGCAAGGCACAGGACCAGGTTAAGGACACACAACCATGGGTCTGAATCTCCTCCCTGTGTGGATGAACTCACATTTAGGCAGGAAAAATTAAACCATTGCTCCCTCCCCCTTCCCGAATTATAATCAACTTAGAGAAGCTTCAGGCTATTCAGTCAGGTTGTGGAAGATCATACGTTATCAGGCTGCAAGCTCTTCAGTGGCAGGACTCTTGTCACCTTTGTATTGTGAAACTTAATAACAAAATAACAAAACTCATTTGAAATGGAGTCTGGAGGGTAGAAGAGAGAACTCTCACACACTCAACACACACTACTGACCTCAATAGGAAATCACGTACCCTGCTACCCTGCCTCTCCAACAGCAAGTGACACTACTACCTCTGCAGGAAGAAGAAAAGATTCCCCTTTGCCCAGTAACAGCCCAGCCAATGGCAGACTGCCATAACTCAGCCAATAGAAAGTCACTCTACTTTGAACTTTCAGCTTCCTCCAATGGACTCTTCCTTGACAACAGCCCCTCCCAAGTCCATAAAAGACCATCCCTCTCCTTTGTTTCTCTGGACTTCCATGGAGTTCACCATTAGATTGCATTCCTTGAATTGCAGTTCTTTATTGTTCTCAAATCAACCCATTTTGCTGGGAAACTATCTGGGTATTTGTTAAAGGTCAACAGTATTCCCCATGGTCCTGGTAAAGTACAGGGGCTTAATACATGTTTATTAACATGAGAAGAGGACTACAATCATAAGGCTGCTGTGATTTAAATTTCAGGCCCTACACATTGCCCCTAATTGCCAGGATTTGGTAAAGTTAGAATTGAAGACACCAAAAATCTTGTCTACAGGCCAAGAGTGACCGGCCTAAGGAGTGGGTGGGATGGCGCCCCTGCCACCCCCATCTCCCTCCTTCTCTGAGTTGAGAATAGCCCTCATTGAGGTCAGGTGACATGCCTAGAGTCTCAGGACTTCTAGGTGGCAGAACAGAAAGGTCTGAGTTCATAATTGTTTTGGTTTAGGGGAGGCCAAGCCGGCAGCTCAAGAGATGGGGCAGGGGTGTTGGCTCTGTTCTCCCTGGAAAGAAGGAAGTCTTTAGTAACTTCTTGTGAGAGGAGATCGCAAAACCACAAGAATGCAGGGGAGCCAAGGCCAAGCAGAGCACGCTGGGAAACAGCCCTTCACTTAAGCTCGACCTCCTCGGAGTGGGTGTTCGGAGCCAGATCTGCTGGCTCCTCTGTTGTGAGTGGCCTTTGATAAGCTGCCCAGCATATCTGAACTGGCAGCAACCACGGCTCCATCCAGTGAGGGAGGCTGGCTGCCTCCCCTAGGCTGTCGCTCCCTGGGGCTGGCCTGGAACTCACCAAGGCTGGCAGTTCTACTCCAAGAGCTGAGACCCTACAGAAACAAAGGCTCTCATGGCCAGGCCTGAGCTGACTGATCAAGGAGAAGGAGACTGCCTTCCTCCTAAAGAAACTGTTAGGGGACTCCCTCAGGGGGTGATAGATAAAAGCCTCAGCTGGCACAAATTCTCTACTCTCTGGTTCAAATTCTGCCACTCAGCAGCTGTTTGGTCTTGGGCAAATGACTTCTCCTCTCTAAGCCTTCATTTCTTCCTCTGAAAAATCAGGGCATAGGCTGATGCTCTGTAAGCTGCCATCCTGTTCCTTTCGTCTTAATTTTATGAGAAACGAGTCGCAAAACTCCCCAGCCCACAGTCCCACGGCTGTTGCACTACCCCTGACTCACTGATATGGGTCCTCCCTCCCAGACCCCCTGCAGCTTTGGTCCTGTGTCCCTTGTGCTCCCACCCTGTGCTCCCGAGCTCCTTCTGCCTAAAGATGCCCTTTCTTCCTCTATCACACACCCCAGTCCCTCTTGTCCTTTGAGCTTCCCTAGGAAACGGTGTATTAAAACTTACCCAAAACACTTCCAGGCTTGTCTTCTGAGCCTCTCCCTATACCCCCACACCCCCTTTCCTCCAGCCACCCAGGCAGACTCATCCTTCCCACAACACTCAGCTCCCACAGCCCACTGGCTGTCTGGCCCATGCTCAGCGGACCTGTTTCCAGCTGCCTTCTCCGCCTGGTAGAGGCTGGACTTCAGCATCCTCTCTGAATCCTCACCTCCTCCAAAATGAAATGATCATGTTGTGCTCTCATTTTTAAGTGATTCAGTTTGTTAATTAATAGGACTAATTGATTCCCTTCTGGACTCTGAGACTCCCAAGGACAAGGACTTTGTCTCTATCCATCCAGAATCTACTATGAAATTGAGTAGATGTTCAGTGGGTATTTGTTGAAGAAATAAGAGTGCCAATCAGAGGTAACTTCTATTTTTCAGTGCTCACAACACCTTGAACCCGCTATTACATGACTTTCCACCATGTACTTATCCATCGATTTTTCCCTCCTATTAGATAATAGGCCCTCTGTGGGAAAGGTCTACTTCTCATTCAACACTGTTTTATTTTGCTTTCTATGTTTTGGTTGTAAAGGTCACATGTGCTCATACAAAATATACAAGCAATACAGAGGTGTATGTAGTTAAAAAGTGGTGGTAAACACAGAAACTGCTGCTAACCATTGGGTGTGTATCCTCCCAAAAGGCAGGATCTCACTTTTGCTGGGTGTTTTTAAACATTACACACACACACACACACACACACACACACACACACACACACACACTTCTTAAAGGTCATGCTCTGCCTCTTTTCATTCACTGCCGTCTTGCCTGGGTTAAAATCCCTAGTGTTATAAGGAGCAACTTACTTCACTGGGAATAGTACCTGGCACAAAGTAAATGCTCAGTAAATGTCTTCTGCTATCATCATCATCATCATCTATAATCTTTGCATCCTCAGTGCTTAGTAGGTTGTTATATATTATGTATGTTTGATGAATGAAAAACAAATGAACATATGAAGAGATAAATTCTTAAAAATTTCACTGTCTAGGTACAGATCAAATTACTCTAATGCTTAACTCTAGTGTAGACACATCTGGGGGTTCCTGGTCAGCTCAGACCCCATTTGTTGGGGACTGAACCCCAACCTAAGACTTTGGTTGAACAAGTGGACTTTCATTTCAACCACCACCAGCAGGCAAGGCTAATTGCACTAGGGCTGGATATGTAATCCAGAGAGTGCAATAATCAATCACATTTTTCCTTCTTGGGAATTTAAACTGAAACACAGAGACTATAGTCAGACAGTCATGGGCACATGGACTAAATAATGTCATTTAGAGAAAGGGCTAAGGTGGTTGTTTTCCACAATGTAGACCCTAATGGCTAAGTAGAGACATCTAAGAGAGAAGCAGGACTCTCATGAGAATTGCACAAAGACAAACTGCCACAAGAGACCAAGAAGAGGATGAGAAAAATACAGCCTCTCCCATCCTAGAGGTAGCCCTGAGGCCGGGCCGGGTCTCACGAGATCCTTCGATCGCCCTTCGATCAGCTGCACTTCACTGGGGATTGCTTTCTTGAGTTTCCGTTCCTAACAACCAAACGCAGCAGCAGCATCCTGGTTCCTTGGAGCCTGGCTGTCGGCTTCTCTGCCTTACACCCAACTCTTGGCCTTCCTTTCCCACTCTGTCCTTGTTCCTTCTGCTTACTCTTACGCCACTCTCCTGCTGACCCTGTTATACACATTCCTGTTCCAGTCACCAGGCCTACCTCATGATTCCTGACTCACTAGCTCCTCTGGCTACCCATACTTAGCTGTTGCCCTGAGGCTTAGGACGCAGAAAGTGGAAGAATTTAACTCCAGTGAACTCATAAAATTCCTTCAGCTAAAAGCACAGAATTCTTCGTTGCTTTAGAAAGGGTAGAGGAATTGAGGGAAGCAGGAACAAAGCCATAGGAAAGAGAATCACCTTTTTCCACATCTCATCCCTCTTGCTGTTGAAGTCACCTGTGCCTGGAATATCCACCAGCACAACCCCTTCTGGAATCAGCTCTGACTTGGAAAGAGTCACTTCCACGTGTTTGATCAAGGGCCAGATATGCGTCTCAGCCGATTCTCCATCCCAGTCTCTCCTCTTAGTCCGGATGTAGGGGTCCAGCTTGACAGACAGCTCTCCTGCCTGAGGAAGGAGGGCAAAGTCACAGGCATCAGCTGCTCTCACAGCATTTCCACCCAGGACGAGCTGTGTGGAAACCTAAACATCTCTTGGGACAGCCACACATTCCTGCCAGCAACTCTGTGTGGCAGCAAATTTCTACTGGGCTCCTTCTGGTGACAGATTTGGGGTGTATGGTGGTCATTGTTCCTAAATATCTATAGACTGGTCCTAGAAGAAAGATAAGGAAGTGCATTCTTAAAAGAGTTGAGATTAGATTGGGGGATTGTTGCATTCTCAGTAGAGAGTGGCAGATTTCACCCATTCTAATCAAATAACAGGAAATTGTGAAAGAGGAGGTGATAAAAGTTCTTTAAGATATTTTATTTAAAAAATAAGGTAGGCACCATAAGGGCTACATGAAAGAAAAAGCATGGGCTTGGAAAGTCTCTTGCTAGAAGAAGAGGGCTCAACCCAACGAACTGGCCCAGAGCAAACATCCTGGGTGGCGAAATCAGAGTCCCTCAGGCCAGCCTCGAGGCCCTGCCCGGCACTCTGACCCGTGCCCTCTCACTCACTGGGGGGGTCATTCTGTCCCCCTTGTTTTAGTGGGCAGTTCGCAACACTGGGAAGGAGTATTTCTAAAGACAGAGTGGTTAAGAAATAAATATTATATTGACACCTTAGTGTAAGTTGTATGTTCAGATAAAGTAACCAGTTTTATAATCATTGTGTTTCTTTGGACAGGCTTATTCTATGTTTTAGATATTAAGAACATAATTATTTATAATAGTAACATTCATTTAAATATAAGGAATGGCTGCTATATCTGTTTTTGATTTACTAGATAAACAGAAGCTAAGTGCCTTAAAAAGTTTCATTCGACTCCTAAGTGTGCTTTTATTTTTTCAGTTTAAATTTTTTGAAAGAATTGAATATATTAAATTTGAACTATAATATAAAAAGTAAATTTGACTAAATATGTTAAGTAGCATTAACTATTTAAGGAGGATTCACTATATTAAACTTAGGAGATAGTTGAACACTAAATTCTAGAACAAGTGTAATTATTATTATTTTATTTTAAAAAGTTACATTTCAAAAGAGAATAACAATATTTTAAAGATGAACTTTAAGATGCAAGGAAGACTAGGTTTTAAATGGACAACATTTATAAATTAAATATTTGTTCCGCCAGTATTTTGGTTTCACTTAAAATTGAATTGTAACTTAATAAAGTTAACATTGATTACCAGTATAATATAATCTGTTAATTGTGCATCTAATTTCCATCCTGTCCTTCACCCACGCTACAAGAATCCTGATTGTTTGTGGAGGCAGTGGATTGAGGTTGGTTTTAGCCCATCATGACAAGCCTGATTCTCGCTTCCTGTATTAAACAGTCTCCCTTTCAGCTAAGAAAGGCCATGCAAATCAGCTCTGAGCAAGGAAATCTACACAGAAATGTATTGGGGATGTTTCTGGAAAAGCTTTCATTTTCCAATGAAAGGGGAGCTGCGGATGGCACCACCTCTTTGCCCATTGTGACCTTCCTTGAAGTGAGGTCTGAAGTCTCGCACTTCAGTAGTGGTCTCACGACTGTGAAACAACCAGACCAGTATAACGGAGGCCAGAGGAACCAGACAGATACCGATCTCGACACTGCTGAGCCATGACACCGACCCACAAAGCCAACTGCTTCCAGACTTCTCATGTGAGAAAATAAATAAGTCCCCATTTGTGTAAGCCATTATGAGTCGGGTTTGTTTTTTTAAATCATTTACTGCCAAAAGCATCCTTAATTATTCCTCAAGTAAGTATAAATAGTCCTTCCTGTGCACAAAAGCTCCCTCATTAAGACACTAAAAATTCCCATTTGACAGCTGTAAATAATGAAAAATAATCTGGTCATGGATACTTCTGCTTTTGGAATCAACTTATTTCAAATATACAACACCACACCTTGAGCAAATCCTCTAAGTGGATTCAATTGTTGTACTTCAGACTCATGATACATAAAGAAAAACGTCTTGAGGTTACCTCTTCTGCTTTGAGGGTTATGATTCTGGAGGTGGGAATCTTTCCTTTGGGCTTTGCCCTTAGTAACTCCTCGTAGCTCTTCCTTTCCGCCCCATCTCCGTAGAGCGTTCGCAGCTTCCAGACGGCTTCCTCCACCGCGTCATCCCTGTCCCACTCGTCTGCCTCTTCCCTGCCCAGCTCCTCTGTTCTGTGCAGGAGTTTGGTCAAGTTCTTCAGCTCCTCCTTCCACTCCTGCCAAGGCAGAGCAAGGCCAAGCCCCCTCGTGACACAGATACGAACAGCACCGACAGAGGGAAGAGGCCATTGTCGTCGTGCAGGGCAGGGGGTGCTGCATACTTGGGAAATCCAAGACCATTTAACCCAGCAAGGGTTGTCTAGCCCCACCCCCTTATTTCACTGGTGAGGAAACAGGGACTCAAGGAGGTAAGCGGACTTCCCCCAAAGTCCCACAAAGAACTATGACAGGGCCCAGGCTAGAACCCCCATCTGGCTCTATTGAACTCACATTCCATACTACGTTCTTTCCCTTCAACAAAGGCATGAGCTATATTTACAAAAAATATAATGTTAATTTCTAGGAGAGAGGGAGAAGGAAAGAAGAAAAGGGAGGGAGGGAGGAAGGGAGGAAAGAGACACTTACCTGGTCAGAGAGAAGGTGGATTTTGGCCTCGTACTGCTCGCAGCAGCCTGAGCTCACTTGTACAACGCAAGACGTGCATATACTTTCTCCAGACACCGGCAGAAACATAGCTTGCTGGATGATGGCATTGATCAGGGAGCTCTTCCCGGCCCCGGTGCTTCCAAATAATCCAATGTAGATTGGGTCCGATGGCGGTTTTTCAATTAAAGTGAGAAGCCTGTTTCTAGATCAGTTTTTAAATGCACATTGCCATGGTCATCAAAACACAGTGGGAAGAGCATCAGACTAGAACACAAAGGACCTGAGTTCTAATCCTAACCAAGTCACAACACCTGAGCCTCTGCCCTCTGTTTGGTCAAAGAGGAATATTAATCCCTGTTTACCACACAGAGGTGTCACAGAGATCAAATGAGATTTTGCAAAAGTACTTGGATAATTCTACTCATAAATGACGATAATTCTCTACAAACTCTAGCTGGGAAGCATCCTTCCTTGTGTTCTGTGGAAATCACATAGTTTCGACCCTAGAAGTAAAGTTTACACAGAGGTGAGGAACGATGAGGAGCAACACAGAGTCCTGCTGAGCAGGAGGTGCAGCCTTGACGCCGCTCAAGCCCCTCAGGTGAACTCAGCACAGCAGCCCCGGGGCGCAGGCAAGTTGGCCTGGGCCGGGTTCTGGGGCCTTTGACTGACTGGCCAGCGGTGGGACTTTGGTCAACATCTGGCCTTCCTGAACCTCAGTTTCAGTGACATGGGATGATAATATTGCAATAGCTTCTACATTATTGGGACCCTTACATGAAATCAGATCACTTAGCAACAGTGACAGCTCAACAAACTGAATGAGCAGTGATATAAACGGTGGCCTGTAGCCATGGACGTTTTCAGCTTTCTTGCTTAGTTTCAACCGAAAATTTCCTTGTGTTGTCGGACAGAAGCACCTACAATCACCTAAGGGAAATAGGATTTGATGGTAGTCGATGTCAGACTCACATGAGATACTTGACTCCGTTCGGAATGCTGTCATCCAGGAAGACAGACTGAATGAGTTTCTGATAAGTGTTGCTCAAAACCCTTCTGGTCCGTGACTCCAATTTTTCATCTGGAACCAACAGAGGTGTATTAGCTGGGATGGACCTGGCAGGGGTCAGGTACTAGATAGAGCTCCCCAGGAAGAGTCTGCTCAGCATTGCAGAAAGAGCGAGAAAAAAAGAAATGAAATGAAAAACCGGTCACACAACATAGCTGGTCCTCTGACACCACAGACAGTGTCCGTGGGACACAGCAACCCCTGGCCGACTGCCCCTCAAGGAGCCCACCTGCCCTGACACCCCTGAGACAGAAGTCAGCACCCTTGGGCCATGGCCTTTGGTCCTGCTAGAGTCTTCTCTCCTGGGGTCATAAAAAGGAAAGAACATGTCACCTGAAACTAATATCACATTGTGTAACAACTATACTTTAAACAAAAGAAAAGAAAAAAGAAAAGGCAAGGGCATCACATAAATACCCATAAAGCACAAGCCAACCACTTTCAGTCTCTGCTTTAATGAGGAAGAGATATTTGGACAATAACCCTCTTCTTCAGAGAAGCCTAGAGATAAATTGTCAAGTTATATCTCTGCAGAGACCATGAGGCCTTCTTTTCTGGGTCCAGATCATTTGAAGATGTCTCATTCTGCTCCCAAACTTAACCTTTTCTTCCTTTGACCATTTGAACACATTTGGAAAAGAACAGGGCCACATTAAAAAACAAAAACAAATATATAACAGTTTCATAACACTCACATTCCTTAAGAGCACTTTGTTCTACGGAAGGAAATGCTCGGAACCGCTGGTCTCTATCTGATCGTCTTCTTTTTTTCATCGGTTCTTTAAATAAGTCATCATCAACTAGAGAAAAACAGAGGTTATATCAAAGCACAGCTCTTGGGCCATGGCAGAGTTGCCTGATCCCTATCACCACACAAGTCCAGAAAGTCTCAGAGGCCTCCTGCCAGCTCTGCGTGCCTGCGGGCTCACTTCAGAAGCAGGCGCTGTAGGCCCATTCCAGTCTGGTTCTACTTCCCAGGACTTTGCATCGAGTTCCCAAATGCAGGGTCCAACCTATCTCCTCAGAAGAGATGTGAAAATGAAATGAAAACTTCCTGTTTGGAAGTACTGAGAAGCCAAAATGGCTTGATATTCTTCACCAAGTGCCAACAGAGAGAAGCTCAAGACATGGCTGGGTGTGGAGTGAAGAAAGGCCTCCAGGAGGTCTTTTCAAATCAAGGAAGAAATCGATCGGGAGTAGAATGCGAGGGAAGAGCGGACCACGCGACCCCGGCAAATCGTTTCTCCATAAGCCTCAGTTTCTTCATCTGCAAAACGAGAGGGCTGACAAAAAGTGCACACAACGCAAGTTTTGGAGGGTGCTCTACTACTGGGGGCCCTTTGGAGATTAAATTTGGGGAACACTTCCCCCTTCCTCACTGAAAGTCATCAATGGCTGCTTCCTTACATAGACAAGAATAGAAATCAGCAAGAAGCAGATCTTTGTAGTTCTGTGGAGATTTTTTCACTTCAGTGGTTTCCCTTGGTTATGAAGTAAATGGCTGGGAGGGGCCACGCTCCTCGGGAAAAGGTATAACCAAAACATTATGTTTTGGATTGGTTTTAGCAAACACCCCCACCCCCTGGCAGTTAGAAAGGAGCAAGGAGTAGATCTGGTCCTGACCCAGTACTCCTGGGGCTGGCTTGAGCTTCGGAACTGGCTGTGAGGTGAACAGGAAGATGAGTCGATTCCCTGAGAGTCATAACACTCTTAAGGCCAAGAGGCCCCAAAACTGAGTGCGACCTTGGAGAGACCACGTTTCCTGAAGAACCACAGAGGAGGAGCTTCATGTGGGGACCTAGGATGGCCACCCAACCACAAGGCCCAGCCTCCACCGCGGGGCTCCAGACAAAAGCCTTCCACATAGCTCAGGCACCCTTCCCCCTCTGCTCGGCCTTGCATGCATCCCAGCGCAAATTCTGCTGGCCCTGGAAACAGCTCATGGCCCAGAGAGGGTTGCAGTGCAGAGGCATGGTGTTTGCCAAAGCCTGCATCTCTGCCACCGCAGTTCACACGGTGGCAGCATGTTGAAAGAGCTTGTACTTCAGACCCTTCTATCTCAGACATTCTAACTTCACGCTTAAGCTCAACTCAAAGAATTCATCCTGGCTCAACCGAAGGACTGCATTGGAACTAAACACCAAGTGGCTGCTGGCTCAGTGGCTGGAGCTGGAAAGGAAGAGGCAAAGAAGAGAAGAACATGCCACGCAGGCCTGCAGGCCCGATGCAGAGTGGATTCCAGGGTGTTTCTACAATCTGTCTGCAGAAAGAAAGTACATGGATGTCGGGCCTTGATCTCAACTTTGTAACGCAGAAACTCTTTTGTGCAAACAAGGTTGGCACGGTATCCTAGCCACATGTATAACACAAGGGATGGGTCCATACCTGCAGACTTTCCTTCAACTTTATAAGCCCTGGCAATTAATCTGATAAAACATTGGAAGCTTATTTCTCAACTAAAATAAAGGTGAAGAAGTCAAATAAAACAGCAGGGTTTTAAACCTTTTCTTCAATTTCTAAAATGAAAAACCACCTGGAAAAGAGAGAGTGTTCTATCTTCAATCTATACCATTTAAGGGAAGCATTTTTATATTAAATTGTAACTGAAATGAAGTGGCCTGAACCGGCACATCTCTTACTATTCCCTGTGATTGTCAAGCACTCCCTGGCCTTTCCAGCACTTCACACTGATCAAGGAGAGAGCAGTGGGGGTTTGCGGGGCGTGGGGGGGTAGGGGTTTGGGGGGCCCTCCAAAGGAAACTTTAGTCTGCTGTTGCTGCTGCTGCTGTTGCTTCTTGCTGCCACAAGATGTCAGTTTTGAAAACTGATTCCAAAGAGCCTGACCCCAGGATGCATCGCTTCATTGTCCATCCAGACCTTTGCCAGGGACTGCCATGGATCTTCCAAGCAAAACAACTCCACTCCTTCAGTGCCAAGTTCAACCACGGCACTGGTTGCAATTCTTTCGGTTTGCGTGCCCAGCCATGCCTCAGATGCTAGCCACTACCCACTGACCCAGAAACAAAGCATCCATTGCTCCTAAACCTCTTCAATTCTCAAAACACAAAGGATGTGATGCTGCTGTTTTCTGCACCTAGGGGTTACTCCCCTAGTCTCCCTAGGGAAGGCTCCTTCCTTGGCTCCAGGGACTCTGCACCCAGACTTGTAGGGGGTGCACCCTCACTGACTCCCGTGTGATTCACCCTACATCTCCTTTTGTAAAGAAAGCAACTGAAATGATTCTTGGCCCTTTTAAAGGGGAGAGGGGCCCAAATTTAATTGCTGGTCAAACAGTCCACTACATTATGAACAGACTAATTTAGTGGTTCGTGAATAATTTATTGTCATTCACTATTAAAAGGTATCATGAGAAAGCAGCTTCTGAATAAAGAGCATGGAACAACGACTATAGTTAAACACAGTCTCAAACCGTTTGTCCTTGGTCATATAAGGGTAAACAGTTCTATTTATTCATCAGGGGATGTTGCAGGGATGTTACCTGGGTATGGCTCCTGACCCACCAAATACTCCATTTCTGCCATTTCCAGTTGTGTAAACTCCGGCTTTCATCCACTTGGGAGAACCAGCCTAAAAATACATACAAAGTATGTGTGTGGGGGGAACAGCAGAAATTATAAATAAAAAAAGTGAAAAACCAAAATAACGTATAAATCTACTTATGCTTTGTTTCCCCAACTAGATTCCAAAGCCCAAAGGGCAATGGCCATTCTAACTTATCTTTGAATTGCTCACAACACCTTATATACTACATATCAATTTAAATATGACAAAAATTAATGCTTGACCATTAGTTTTCAATACTAGCTGTAGCCATAGAACTTTAAACTGATATGACCTTTCTATTCATCTTTAAGACAACTCATTCTGTAATGAGAATCATCTCCAGTGACCAGAACTGTGAAAGTGAGGTTATGTAGCTTCACTGCTTTGGTGACAGCAGTGCCCCCATCAGGGAAGCCCTGAACCTTGTGCTGGTGAAATGTAGTCCCAGCAAGTCTCAGCAAGAATCTGACAGATGGATGGAACATTGGGTATTCTAGGGTTCCCAGGAGTTGCTTTGGGGCACTACAGAATGAGGAAGGAGAGGTATAGTAACTAGGTTCCCTGGATCTTCCTCAACACCCCACCCCCACTTCAGCCAGAGAGACACCCCCGCTGGGAGCTATGGGCAGCACCATAGCCCAGGGCATCTGCAGCAGGGAGAGAAGGAGAGGAACATCCGAAAGGAGATGTGCCGGATCCCACCTGTCTCCAGTCCACCAGCAGATCTGGAAGGTCTGGGCATGGAGGGAGAACAGGACCCACAGAAGAGCAGAGGGCACTGCGCAGGCCAGGTGGGGATATGCTGTCCTGGACCTTCTTTGTCTTCATACATAGAGGAGAATTTGGGGAACAAAGTGGGGAGCAATGAAAGTGCTTACTCCCTGTATCTGACGTTGCTATGTGGATCACTCAGCTGTGTGATTCAGAGCGGAGAGTCACCAGCCCTTCTGGAACATGCAAAACCCCACCTGATCTGTCAACCCTAATTAGACCCATAGGCCGTTGGTTAGGGAGGCTGTGCCTCATTTACATATTAACCCCAAATGAAGATCACAATTCATCAGTTGAAAGAGCCTCTTGCTGTTAGTTTGCTGGTGGAGATTAACTAACCAAATGGTTTCTCTAGTTGGTGGGTGTTGTTGAAAGGGACATGAACCCCTACTATGTGTGAGGTCCTGAGCCTCAGGTCCTTATCTCTCCATTCCTTATCTTGCACCCCCCACTCAGATCACCCCAATTCCTTATCGCTCTGCAGGTTACCCTGTGGAACTCCCCTGAATTTTAGCACATGCCATTCCTGCTCTGTGGGGTGCCCTTCCCCTCTCCTTCTTGGTGAATTCTTACTCTTTCTTCAAGATCCTGTTTTAGCTTTTCCCCAGTGAAACTGTCCTGATTCCCCGCCATTCCCCTGGTGTGGCACCAGTGCTCCGAGCACACAGCTGTGACAGTGCTTACTGCGCTCCCGTCTCTCCCTCTTCCGGAGCGGAGCTGTGAGCTAGGCGAGGGCAGGCTGCGTTTGCTTCAATGGTGCATTTCTATCATGAAATGCAATGGCTGACAATAAATGCTGACTGAATGAATGAAATAATGGGAAGCTTTTGATGAGAGTCTACACGAAAGGATGTTTAGAAACCAAATTCGTTTTTGATATGATTAGAGCCCTGACTTAAAGTGCCTAACAGAAGAGGAACAAATAGGCAGGTGCTCAGATAAAGCAACAGTAATAGTAAGTACTATGATTAAGGAATTGGAAATGTTTAACTTCAAGAAAGGAAGACCCAGACACAAGCAAAAGATGTGGAGGGGAGTCATAGTGGTCTTCAAATAGGTGCCCTTGAAGCTCATATAAAAGAGGTTTGATGCATGTTTTCTAGGCCCCAAGAGGAGGGGACCACTGGATCTCTCAGATGGAAGGTACAAGGAAGCACATTTTGGCTTAACATTCTCTAGTAGCAAGAGTTGGCCAAAATGGAATGATCTTCCTTAGAAATTAATGAATTTCTGCCTCTGGAGGAATGTGCACTTACACTGGTTTGCACTAGATGAATTTTAAGGCTGCTTCAAGTCCAAGAGTCTATGTTCTTATTTGAAATGTTTGCCAGTAAAGCTAGTAGTGGAAGCACCGCTCCATAAAGTCACCCAAATTCACGAGACATCCAAGCAATTCCTAGTTTGAAACGCTGAGTGAGAATTGCTAAACCACGTTAAAGCCTAAGTGAGTGAGGAGAAAAAAGGGTAGATGAGGTATAACGTGCACAAAATTATAGTAATGTCTATCAGTAACTTTCTATGCAGAACTACCTCTAGGGAACAGACCCGTTGTTTTCTGAAGACAGGAGTTGGATGAGCCACAGTCACGCAGCATGTGAGGATCACATGACAGTGGGCACTGGGAACAAAACAAAATGTGTGGTCCTCCGCTGGCAGCATCCGCTGTAGACTTCCGGGACTACCTGTGTTCTGACAGGGAAGCTCCAGGAGAAACAGAGGGGTGGGAGGAGGCCCCAAAGAATGAGCGAGTCGGTGTCACCACCACTCAAACACTGAGAGTGAGGAAGGCCCTTCCGTGGGAGAGAGAGGTGGGTGCTGGGCAGAAGCACGGGTGTTCACCGAATTCACCAGACTCTGGAATGTGGGCAGTGGTTTTGGCTCCCTTCAGAATCAGAGGAGCTTCATTTAAGCGGACTTTATGTACCAGATTCGCACACGCGACGGTCACCTCGGCTGTCAGCATGCCCCTGTGTGAGGTCGGATGGGGTTTAGCCGAACGCAGTGGAGCCACGGAGCCATGGGCCTCCCTTTGTTGCAGCGTCTGTGGTGCCCATACTGAGCCATTTGAAGTTCAAAAAAAAAAAAGAGGAAATTATTTGCATTGTGCTGGTGGTGAATTGGGCTTCAAAGCCCCCCTGCCAACGTTCAAAAACTGGCAGAAGTGGGGCCACTTGATTGGCAAGCTAAGACCCTGGAAAATGGAAAGGGATGGATCATTTACACAAAACAGGCTGAGGAGGCAACACGAAATGAAGTTGAGTGCTGAGCCCTGAACAAGAACAACCTACAACCAAAGACAGCAGTTAACAGGAAGGGGGAATGTGGCACAGACACTCAGGGCACAGTCATCGCGGTGACTACACAACACAGTGCGGAGCGCAGGGCTCTGGAAACCAGGGGATTGCGATGGTCTGGGCCTGGCTTTGCGCCAATCACAGGAGCTGGCGGATCATTTCATCACTCTGGGCCTTCACTTTCCCATCTAAGACTGGAAGATGAAACTAGTCCTCGAAGTGCGAAAGCCCTCTGGTTTCATTGGGTGCCAGAAAGATTAAAGTTCTTATTCTGAAATGACACCTACTGTTGAAACCAAGACTGTACCAATAATTAGGGCTCCTGTGTAATAAAAAAAATAGCACAAGCGAGATGACTGAATTTAGGTTAGTTTTGCCATAGGGAGTAACTCATAGGCACACAGTCCTTCTGCAAATCATGTTGGAGTTCACTTTCCCCCAAAGAGAAGCAGTTAATGATGGTGTAACTTCATGAAAGTTTGGTTTCTGTTGAGAAGCAATTAAAAGCAGCCCATATGTAGGGCTCATACAGGCACGGTTTTCATTTGTGGTTTATTTCACTTGTATTTCAACTATGTGGTTAGCACTTAAGCTTTGCTGTTAGTACTTATTTGAATTCATGTGCACCTCAGCCTAAGAATAGCCTTTTAAATGAGACTCTGCATATTTAGCTCGATATGGGAAGGTTGCACAGGGCCAGCTTCCTGCTAAATTATGACTTTTGACAGTTATTCTTGCTTCTCCCACTCTCTCTTTTGTTTGCGTTTGTTTATGGTCATTTTCTTAAAATAAAACAGAGGTGACACATGGGCAGTAGTTTCTCCCACACAAGCACAGAAAACAGCCTCACATAGTGGAATTATATCAAGAGCACTTTGGTGCCCCTTCTCTTATGGATGGGGACACTGAGGCTCCGAGAGGGGAAAGACCTCGTCCAAGGCCACAGAGGGACTCCAAACACAGTGCTCTCTCCATCCCATCAGGCAGCCTGTAACATGTACTATTTAAACAAGGCCTTGGGAGCTTGAGTGGGACAGTGGAGGGGACAGTGTCTACAGATGAGGGGCTTCTTCATATGTGCGACAAAAGCATGTGGGGAACAAAGGCTGTTGAACAGGAGGGAGCAGAGCAACTTGATAGAATTGTACTTAGAGACTTAAACTGAAGCTGCTGCCTGAAAATTCTTCAGAGCCTTCAGAGGTAAAACAAGCCAGAGTGTGTGTGTGTGTGTGTGTGTGTGTGTGTGTGTGTTGGGGGGAACTGAGTATTACACTGCCACTGCATTTGTTCTGTGTCTGATGCAGAATGGAATGTGGTTACCAAGAATTACCAACACCCGTCAGTCAGAATCTCATCTTACCCTCCCCTGCTCACATCATCGACTCCTCCCAGCATTATTTTGCTTTCCTTTCATCTCCATTCACCCCCACCCCAAGGCAGCACCAAGAGGGAAAAAATCAAAATGCTTCAATTGGCTAAATTCTTCAAGGGGCATTTTGATCAACTTTGGTCTACTCCCCATTTTTAATAAATGTGAGAAGTGCTGGGTACACATTAAGCACTGAATAAATATGTGTTGAATGAATGATGTGTATCTTTGAAATGTCTTAGAAGATAAGATTAATAATGGCAGAAATTGTATTCATTCATTCATTCATTCATTCATTCAACAGATACTTGTTAAGGGTCTCTGTGTACCAGGCACTGTCCTAGATGCTGGAAACACATCAGGGAACAAAATGGCCAGTTGTGTGGACACACAGGACTTACATACTCCAGGCAGTGAATGGCGCAGGGAAAGTTGTTCATAATTTGGAGTCAGAAGGCCTGGATCTGAGGATCCTGCCCCTGTACTCAGTGTAACACTGAACCAACCATCTGACCTCTCTGAGCCTCCGTTTATTCTCCTATGCAATGAGAATATACAAGTACCTATATCCAGAGTTCCTTGTGAGGCTCACATATAGTATTTCACACAAAGTTGCTCTATAAACACTTAAACATCTGTACAAATGTTATTTATTTTCAGAATATTTAGTGAAGACAATTAAACTAAAAATCGGGACTAGTATTTACCTGAACCAAGTATGTTTCCTGTGGGGGCACAGATGCCTCCCTAACTGATGAACTGACTCTCACTCTTGTCCCCAGTGACCAATCACCTTGAGGCTTCTATCCCGTCTTCCTTTAAGAGTGTTTGGCAAAGCCTCAACCCCTTCCACAGAAAGGTGACTTAATGAAATAAGGAAAAGGAGGAGATTCTTAACAAAATGATGAAATATTGATGACATCTAGGATTTATTTCCTTTTTTTAAGGTTTCAGTAGTTTTGGTGTTGACAACATTTCCTAACAACCCAACTGGGCATTGCATTGCTTTTCAGACTAGTAAGTCCCAAAGGAGCGATTTAAACACAGAAGCTCAGAAGCAAAAGCGAAACAAGGGCCTTCCACCCCCCAAGGGAAAGGGTTCTATTTTCACTGTCGGACACGTCAGCTGAACTGTGCAGCAGCAGAAGCGCAGCCGCCAGAGACAGATACATTAGAGGAGGCGCTGGAGTGACATGATTTTCTACATCCTTCTCCCCCAGATGAACAGGTAAATAAAATAAGCATATATTTTCATAACGTACTTTATCAGAATTTGAATTCTCTCACATTGCTCCTCCGAGCCTGCCAAAGTTAATGGGGTGTAGGAAGACATTAACGCTGCCCCCAGGACGCCTGCAACCTCTGTTTTCTTTGGAGAGGAGAGATTCCTGCCTTTGCCTAAGATCATCGTATTAATTACAATTCAAACTCAACCCTGTCCCTCCAGACTTCTAGTTCATTGGCCTTTACACAACCTTACATTTACTTAAGCAAACGAGAAAGTAGAATTCACTTTCCCTCAAGAAATGATTTATTTTGTGGAAACCAAGAGAAGGAGAAGAAACAAATCTTACACACACACACGCACACACACACACACAAATTCTGTGTGCTGTGCAGAGAGTTTGCCTTCCAAAGAAGGCGATATGAAAAGGAGGGGAACAAGTAACCTTACCGTGGAGAAACTTGACAAACACTTGCCTCAGCCAGGGGAGCAAGGTCAACATCAACAGTCCTAAGTCACATACATAGCATGTACTTTTGATGAGATGTGATGAGAATGGCACTTTAATTCTATCTCCCCTAAACCCATAACTCTAGTTTAATCGTGGGGAAAAACCTCACACAGGTCTCAATAGAGGTGAATCCTACAGAATATCTGATCTGCGCTCCTCCAAATCCGACCAGCACTCTTCAGAACCGTCAAGGTCATCAAGAACAAAGGAAGTCTGAGAACTGTCACAGCCCAGAGGAGCCTAAGGAGACGTGACAAGCAAATGTGATGGGATATCCTGGATAGGATTCTAGAACACCAAAAGGATGGTGAATAAAACTATGACAGTCTGAATAAAGCATAGCCTTTAGTTAATAATAATGTTATAATTATTGGTTCATTCATTGTAACAAATACATAACAAATACTAACATATGGTAAGAGAGGAAACTGGATGTAGGTTATATGGAGACTCTCTGTACTGTCGTCTCCATTTTTCTGTAAGTCTAAAGTCAACTTTTTAAAACAACCAACCATAAGTTACAGCATAAATGACACAAAAGGAACGACTCACCAGATGTCACTTTCTCTGTTTGGGCTGCAGGAGTCCACAGTGGAGACAGGGGCAGTTTCCCTGCCTGAGCACAGAACCTGAAGGACTGGCTGGGTAGGCAGCCCTTTGTGGCCAGGTCACGAAGTTCACATTTACACAAGCGGAAGTGAAACTGATTTGCCATCAGAGCGCTATTTACAAACAACCTCCTTCCTCAGACACTGAATTGTGCTATTTTCCCCCCTGCATTTAAATTAAACTGGGGGGGCATGGAAATGGGAGGGAGGTGGGGAGGGCTGGGGTGGTGGGCTGGGATGGGAGTAAAAGACAGAAAACTGTACAAGAACAACAATTAAAATAAAATTTTAAAAAATAAATTAATTAAATAGTATGTGAATTAGGGATCTTACCATCTTCTCTTCCCTATTCCTACAAGCAGGCAGATATTAGTTATTTTTCCTTTTTAAGTAGATTGCGGCTTCCACCCTGCAGCATCCTTTCTTTGAGGGTGAGATTTATCTTGATGGA
Source organism: Anoura caudifer (assembly GCA_004027475.1). Lineage (NCBI taxonomy): Eukaryota > Metazoa > Chordata > Mammalia > Chiroptera > Phyllostomidae > Anoura > Anoura caudifer. The sequence goes on from PVKU01001571.1 coordinate 43,677, forward strand.
TATGACTTACTTGAGCATATAGAAAAAAGGCCCCAGTCCTAAAAGAGACAGAGCACTGGTTCATACAGCCCCAAATACAAGACCACTGGGAGAGGTGGATGATAGGCGGTGATGAAGATAAACTGATTCTTGATATAATGTCTTGAAATTTACCACAAATCAACAACTTGGATTATTGGATTGTAGAAATGAGTCATAGAGTTTTAAATAACTCCTTCCAGAATTTAAATTTTACATTTATATTTAAAACAAAATGAACATTTATAAAATGCTGTCCAGAAGAGAAGTAGAACCTGTTCCACTTTGCTATGTCTGGGCACCGAAACAATCACGTGAAAGACAGGGAAAGACTGGTTTGTATTTTTTTTAAACTTCAACTTCAGGTAGTGGTTGACCTTCCAAGGCAGACTCGGTCATTACTAGGATAACCCTCAGCAACTGCGGGTACGTTTATAGTCCAAAGGGAGAATTCAGAAGACAAAAAGGTCAAAGAGAATTAAAGATATTTAGACTGTGGTCTTAAAAATTGCTTTGAACTTATGTCAGGATGATGTGCCTTATCCATCAGAAAACCATAGAAATATCAATATAAAGTTTAAAACAACGAAAAACCAATGTGAATACCATCATTAGTGTTGGATCTTCTTATCTCTGGGTGAAATCACACCTTACACTTATAATCGTGTCCCACATGCTTAGCTCTCCCTCTACTGGCTGGTTCTTGTTTTAATAGTTATCAGAGGTACCTAATAACAAAAATCAATTTTGCTCATTTTTAAAGCTTCTTGGATTCTATATGATGTTCCTTGATACTTGCTCTTAGACACTTGAATGCTAGGTCTGTTACAAGTGTGGGGAAGTTTACCAGACTGAATTTTCATTGCACTCACTGGAAATAGTGACGCAATTGAAAGAGAACATGCACAGAGCCCCACCAGAAGTATCACACCCAACTGCCTATCAGCATCTGCACTCACATGTTCTGCCTTCCACTTTGTTAATAGATTCACCATCCACATGCCCATCAGAAGCTAATTCTTTCTCTTGTGTACCAGGTTTCATCCCCTCTCTCCAACTGCAAGGCTAGGCAGAAAATGTTTCTTTCCCCTCTTCTCTTTTTAAAAAAAATTTATTTATTCATTTTTAGAGAGAGGGGGAGGGAAGGAGAAAGAGAGGGAGAGAAACATTGATGTGAGTGGGAAACACTGATTAGTTGCCTCTGGGAACACACCCCAACCGGGGGACCGAACCTATAGCCCAGGCATGTGCCCTGACCTGCAGTTGAACTGGTGACCCTTCACTTTTGCGGGGTGATGCCCAAACAACTGAGCCACACTGGTCAGGGCTCCTGTCTTCTCTTAATTCATCAAATTTTCACTCTGCTTTGGATTACTCCCAGAGGCATACACACTGTTAATTATTCCATTTTAATAAACACATACTCCCTTTGGCCCCAGCTTCCCTGCCAGCTACTACCTCATTTCTCTGTGGTTCTTGTAGGCAAAACCTCTCCAAAAAGTTGTCTTAACTCACTGTCTCAAATTCCTCTTCTCTCGATCTATCATAAACCTACTTCAATCAAGCCTTCACTTTTACCATTCTATGAAACTATTCTTTAAGTCCCCAGTGATTATAGTCAATTTGCAATCCTCATCCTACTTGACCCATCAACTGCACTTCACCCGGTGGATCCATTCCTCTTCTTTAAGATGGTTTCTTCACTTGGCTTCCAGGTAACCACACTCTTCCAGTTTTCTTCCCACCTCCCCGGAGGCACTTCCATAGCCTCCTCTGCTGTTGCTCCTCTTCTCTCCACAATCTGATAGTAATAGATCACCCAAAGCTTAGTCTTTGGTCTCTTCCCTCTCTTTTCCACATTCGCCTGTTTTGTAGCTTTAAATTTCACCTCTATGCCTCTGACTCTCAACTGGTATCTTCAGTCTCAACATTTTCCATGCCTTACTGTTCACTAAGCATCCCAAACATAAGTCCAAATCAGCCCCCTCATCATCCCTTTAAAACCCCACAGCATCTACAATCTTCTTCATTTCACCTAACAGCAAAGACATAGTTCTAGTTCTTTGACCCAAAAGCTTTGATGTCACACTTGATGTTGATGTATGTCTTTCTCTCATATCCCACATTTGATCTGTCAGGAAGCCTTGCTGAAATTTTCAAAATATACTCAGAAGCTGAATACATCTCACCATGTTCACTGCTTACTCTACTGATTCAAATCGTAATCATTTCTAACCTCATTCAGTGGTTGCCAATGTTGCCACTCACTGGAGTCACCCAAGGATCTTTAAAAAATACTAATGGCTCCCACCCTTGATATTTTGATTTCATTGGTATGGAATGTGATCTGAGCACTGGGATTTTTCACTACCCTCCAGGTGGTTCCAAGGTGCATCAAGGTTTGGGTTTCACCTGGTATGATCATAGCCATCTAACCACTCTCCCAGGCTCTACTCCTCCCTGCTCCTCACGGTCTATTCTCAACACAGCAAATAGAAATACTTTAAATTATAAATCATATCATATCTCTGCTTGAAAACTCTCCAATCGATCCCCATGTCACCTAGAGTAAAAGCCAAAGGCTTTACAATGGCCTGCAAGGTCTTATATGAGCTGCACTTTGCCCCACGCCACTCCATCACTTCTCTGACCTCTGTTGAACAAACTCAGAAAGTCTGGAGGCTTTGCTAAAAATAAATGATTGAGATTTATTCAAGGGTCTTAGAGTTTGCAAAGTAGAATCACAGCTGGGTGAAAAGCCAGCAATGTTTAAAAAAAAAAAAAAGTTAAAAGCTCTTGTAGCAAAAAGCACTTTCTTGAGCATTATTGGCCCTGAAATCTTTGTCCAGGATTGGTCCAGGACAGTTATCAGTCAGAAGTCAGGTAGTCAGGATGGTGGCTGTCAGGCGATCTGGAAGATGGGCGTCAAAAGGTCTGGTCATATCCAGATAATGGATGGTCATTATCCAGATTATTTATCCGGATAATGAATGTCAGGTGGCTCTATACATGAGTCCTTCGGGGGGTTACCTGGAGGTCTGGCTATCAATAACAGGTGCCTTTTATGTGAGACCAAGGAGACCAACTGGCATCAAAGCCTGCACCTCAAACTGTTCTTGACTCCTGCCTGATCTCTTCCAGACACTGATTTTAGTTTTCATGACACTAGCACGCTAGTCTTCACACGATCTCCCATGCACGTTCCTGCCCAGTCTCCCTTCCCTTCTTTAGAGACCTACGTCCATACTCAGGACTCCTGGCGCAGCCTCTACCTGTAAACTTCATCCTGTCTCTGTACTACCCAAGGCCTGCTTTTAACGCCCAAGCCCTAAGCTTTGCCCCGCCTCCTCCGGTCCCGAAAGAAGCCACCGAGGGGCGGGGCGGCCTGTACGTGCACCGTCGTCTGCGAGGAGCTTTACGACATATTGACTTTCGTTTTACGACAAGTGGGGAGCTTTGTGGCTATCAACTTTCGCCGTGGTCCAACTTGGCAGCCACATTACCAGTGGTGGCTGCACCTACGACGACGGAGGAATGAGGCAGAAACGGAAAGGTGCGTGAAAGGAGGAAGAGGAGAAGGGGATTGGGGGGTGCCAAGGAATGGGTGCGCATCTGGCCTGTCCGCGGCTGAACCGTTTTTTTTCCCGCGGGAATTCGCTGCCTTACCCAGAGTTCCGCCCCCTGGAGTCAGTCTTTTCGTCGGCTCCAGCCCTGTGCCTTTTCATCTTACCTATTGTGCTTTTTAAACCAGCCTACCCTACTCTCTTCCTTTTTGGCAATCATTTGGTGTCTTTTCCAGAAGTAGCACAGAAAGCTTTATTGCACGGTATGACCTCCACGTAGTTAACGTGGTCGGTCGATTTAACTCGTTCTCGGATTCTTGTTAGGATTTTTGTTTTCAAAGAACACATTGCATGGGGAGTTCTTTATTTTCCTGTTTTTTTTTTTTTCCCCAAGCCGTAAGTTAAAAACAACCCTGAATTATTCTTGAGTTCTGTGGGACAGTTCTGTCCATTTGTATTACCTCCGGAGTTAGCAGTTCCATTTTTAGTTTCTCAACAGGATGGAGTCAGATTTCAAATATTTTCTCACAGGTGTTAGTCTTTGCACACTAATTTGAGCAGTCAATCTAATAGTAACTACCTTTTGTTGAGGCCTTGCTAATAATTTTGAAGTCGACATCCTCTCCATTTTACCAATGAAGCTGAGATTCAAAGAGTTATTCAGCCAGAATTATTCTTGGGACATAGAACTGGTTGGTCAGGCTGGCGCTGTGAACAACACCACCAACAAAAAAAACATCTAAAATAAAAATCTGTTAATTACTATGCCTCTTGACATCAACTGCAGAATTTTGAAGCAACAAATGTCCTAGTTACCTTCAGTTGTCTGTGCCATCCATCCTGGCATACCCCGAATTAATTAGTTATCTTCTTCCTCTAACTTGTTCCTCAAGTGGGCCAGACAGCTTTACACTTTTAACTTCATCTATCACCAAACCCTATTAGGTCTTAGAAATTGCCTCTTGGCAGTTTATTCCTCATATTCTGGCCACCATCATCCTAACCCACCTTAATCAATAACTAATATTTGAATACTACTTTGGCTTCTGTAGATGTTATTTCGGTTGATTCTTACAATGGTCTTGTGAGCTGTATACGTATTACCGCAGTTTTGCAGGTAAAGAAATGGAGCTTAGAAGTCATTGATCTTACCATTTTTACACAGCCAGTCGGGGTTGAGAGCTGCAGAGGAAGCCTGTCATCTAAGATTTTTACTGTACATAAATCTTGGGGGTTTCGGGGTTTTTTTTACAATGTTGCCTTCAAGAGCCATTTATTTAGTATCCAGATTTTATGTATTTTTCACCTTCTGAATCATTTTTGTATCCTCATTTTTTTCTCTACATATTTTCTTTAAACATTACATTCATTTTTTACTTCCAAACTTGGGAATATGTAGTTCTCCACTGTCTTTTGACTCCATTTAAATGTCTTTGCCTGGTAGCCAGTGTACTCTGTAATCCATTCTTGACTAAACTTCATCAGAAAGCCTGTATTCTGGTTAGGCAATGCTCCTTCATACAAAGATAGGTAATTCCTCTACCCAGTGTTGTTCCTTCTGAATTGCCATCTGTTTTGCCTGTTCAGATCCTGCCCTTTCCTTAAAGACCACTGTGACTTTTCCTCCATGAAGCCTCTTCTTACTAATTTACTTCTCCAGTTAATTCTTGACATGCCAAAGGGCTCTACAAGAGGGTTTCAAATCTTTATTTTTATCATCCGAGTCCTCTTTACCCCTCCAAATAAATTCTTTTGCAGAAACTCAATATTAAACAGGTGAAAGCTGAGCTGCTTTGGTTGAAATGGAGAAAGAGACCCTCCCTTTCCACCCTCTCCCCCTTCCTCTGCCTCCACTACTGGCCCTGCCCCTGTTACCTGGCCCATGAGGTGCCTGGGGAACTCTGAAGTGCTGAGTTACACGGTTTGGAAAGCATTTAGCCTTTGATTATAGATGGACTTTTTTCCTCTTGGATCGTTGTATGTTAGCCTTGTCTCATTAAGTTAGAGGTAGCTTGGTACGATGCGAAAACCATGGCAGTTGTGTAGAAAGACCTGGATTTGAGTTTTAACTGTGCCATTTACAGTGACACCTTGACTTGCCTTAGTTTTTCACATCTGTACAGTGGGATACCAGTATACCCTGTGGTGTTGTGAGGTTTCAGATGAGATGAAGTAAGTGAAAGGGCTCCAGAACTGCCAGGCTTTCTCGCCAGTGCTTCTTCCTAGTGCCTTATGGTCACTGAACACTAGCTTTCTCGCGGACAGGAAGCATGCTTGCTCACAGCTCCCAACCTGAAATCTCAGCTCTCATCGCTGAAGAGAGACTGGTATTTTTTGCCTAGAGGAGAAGAGCTCACATGGGCCTGACTTGAATACGTGCTAGTCCTTGAATGAATCAGCCACGATTGCAGGGAGGGGATTGTGCAAGGACATGTCAGCTTCTGCTATTGCCTTTTAGATGAGAAGGGGGGCCTCAGTTGCCATGAGAGGGTTATGGTGGGGGACAGACTATATCTTAGAGATGCATTAAGATCCTTAGACAAATATAAACCCATGTCTTTTCTATTACAAACTAAATACTACTGTAGGTACCTAGGGTTTCAGTTTCACCTTTACCCCTTGATAGCATTTTCATGGGACAGGCAAATATTCCCATTCTATCTTACTCTGTTCTGAGAATCAGATGTACTCATATTTGCAAATATAACTACAAATCTGGAGATAAAGGGAAGCTAGTTTAATTACGGGGGCCTTTCCTGTGCAATCAGGTTCTTTCTCCTCATCATGTTTGTCTCTATCTATCATTCTCATGTATGTGCTCCTAAAGTGAGCTCTTCCCATATATAGGTTAAGCCATGCTTGTTTTAAATTAAAGATACAAAAGATATCATATTGTAAACAGTAGGGGTTTAGTGTCTTATGAACTTGAGCTATGTTTGCATGGTTGGAATGATTTTGGAAAGAAAACTGCTAAGAAAAAAAGTCTTTACTGAATAACGTGGGTTTGGTTTTTTTTTACATTGTTAAATATTACCTTTCCAGGAGATCTCAGCCCTGCTGAGCTAATGATGCTGACCATAGGAGACGTTATTAAACAACTAATTGAAGCCCATGAGCAGGGGAAAGACATCGATCTAAATAAGTAAGTGCAACCCTGACTGGTATGGCTCAGTGGGTTGGGTGTCCTCTTGCAAAGCAAAAGGTTGTCACTTCGATTCCCGGCGCATGCCTGGGTTGGGGGTTGTAAGAGAGGCAACTGATCGATGTATCTCTTACACATTGATGTTTCTCTTTCTCTCTCTTTCTCCCTCCCTGCCCCTCTCTCTAAAAAATAAATAAAACCTTTTAAAAATAAGTAAGTGGATCTATAAAATAGAAGTCAGTCTTATTCTTAGGTAGTAGATGTCTTATAAAATCATCAAATTCTGCCCTGGATGGTGTGGCTCAGTCAATTGAGTGCTGGCCTACAAACCAAAGGGTCACCGGTTCAATTCCCAGTCAGGGCACATGCCTGGGTTGTAGGCCAGTTCCCCAACAAGGGGCGCATAAGAGGCAACCACACATTGATGTTCCACTCTCTTTGTCCCTTCCTGCCCCTTTCTCTAAAATAAAAAAATCTTAAAAAAATAAAATTATCAAATTCTACTTGTGTCCTTTCTCATGTTTTGTTTTTATTTTTGTTTTGTTTTGTTTTACTTGAGAATTTAGCTTTTGGCCCTGCCCCTGGGTGTTTACTGTATCCCAGTCAGTGTTAGTAGTGCATTGTATATATTAACTCAGTAGACTCTTCAAAAACTGTATGAGGTAGGTACTCATCGTCATTTGACAGATCGGTACTATGAGACAGAAAGGTGAAATAATTTGTCCAAGAGCAAGTAACTAGTGATGGGAAGAGCTGGGACTTGGAATTATGTCATCTGTTTCCAGAGCTACTGCTCTTCTGTGGTACGTGACTTCACAGCCGCCTTCCCTTCCCTGTTCGTCCCCGCAATCTCAGAGGAAGTGGGAGGTCTCTTCCAGGAAAGCCTCCCTTCATCTAATCCAATCCTTCCTTACTTAATAACTTCCTTGGCATGTTCATCCACTTCTCCTCACAGTTATGTTCAGCTTTGGCTTTGCTACACCCTCAAATAAGAGTGGTCTTTCATCTCTGCCTCTGTATTTTCCACTATATATTCGCTTTATAAATCTGCCCTAACAAACCAGTTCTCCCCCTACCCCCAGGCTGGCAGTGATCTAATCACCGCGTGTGTGACCTTTTGTCTGTTACTTGAGGTACTGTAATGTTTTACCTCTTCCTTGGAACATTGCATTGTGCTTATTTAGTAAACATTTGCTAAAAGAATAAATAAGTAGCCTTTTTTTGACTACGAAGACATATTTTAATCTTTTTTGTACACCATGTCTTTAACAGTTTTTTTCTTTTTGTTGGCTATATTCCTGATTATACAACTCTTTGGTTTCTAGTGAGCATTTCTACTTCCTGTACCTTTTTGTCATTCTCTTTCATTTAGACATCTAAAGCTAGCATCTTCCTTAAAACCAGTTCCTACTCAGATGTCCTCTTTGATTAATTGTTAACCTTCACCCACACTTGAAACTAGAGTCATCTTTGAACCTTTTCCTTAGATCCATTTAGGGTCCGAAGCTTGCCTACTCTGTCTTCTTTATGACTCACATTTACTCCGCTACCAACTCCCTGTTCCATCTCTCTAAGCTTAAGTCTAGACTGCTGCGGTCGTTGATGCTGTTGGTCCCCCTTCATCTCTTGCTGGATTGATTTTCCTTTGCCTTATCTCTTATTGTGTCATTTCCCTGCGTAGGAACTTCAGCACATCCCCACAGCTTATGAAATTAAGAGCAGATTCCTCAGCACATTATGTGAGGCCTCCCAGTCCGGCTTCAATTCACTCTTCCGACTTTTTAAACTTGTGTACCTTTACATTGAAAATCTTTTGCTTTTTGTCAAGTTGGCCTACCCGTATTTCTTAAAAGATGTGTATTTTTGTTTTGCATCTTCACAGAAGCCATCCTATTTGCTCTCGGTGTCGTCTCCATGTTTGCGTGGAGTGTCCGAAGCCTGTTCTTTTTTCTGTGCCCATTTTCCAAGAATGTCTCCCCAGTACACGTTGAGTTACTCTCTTGAACGCTCGAAGCACTCATTGTGTGTGTGCGTGTGTGTTTTACCATACACGTTTATTTTCGTTCATGCCTGTCTGCAAAGGTGGAGCATGAAATGACTATTCCTTCTACCTCCTCACACACTAAGTCCTTAGGTGTTCTCTTGTACATATCAGGTACTCAGTTAACAGTTGTAGAAAATGATGGAAACACCTCAGAATATTTTCAGATGGGTTAAAAATGAGAAGTTAAGGTGACAGTATAAGGAATGATTCATTGGGATAAAGTTACTTCTGGGGGTGAGGGTGGGGTTATAATCAGGAAGGGGCAAATGGGTATTCAGAAGTTCCGATCATATTCTTTCTATTTTTTGAAGTGTGGTTGCACAAGCGGTTGCTTTATAGTTGTTAAAATATATTTATATGTTCTGTTTTCTTATGTGTACAGTACTTTGTGTTAGAAGTTTTTACATACTTTTGCACAGCTGTCCTCTGCTTGTTTAGTCTAAGATAGCAGTTTGCAGCCAGCTGTGACCCGCCCATCCCCGCGGACATTTGGCAGTTTCCAGAGACGTTTTTTGGTTGTTGAGCAGGAAGAGGAAGGCTAATGAGTAGAGCTAACGGTGCTGAACGGTCCCCACAGCAGAATTTGTATTTCCAGATGGAGTAGTGCTGAGGTTGAGAAAAGGGTAGAATGCTTTGAAGCTGTGCCCCTATTTTAAACGAGACTTACATGGTGTCACTGTCTGGGTCCCCGATGTTCACAGATCGTTAAAGCCACTATTGTCATCTGGTGAAAGGATGGGGAGTGACAGGACTTGATGATATTGTTTATAGGTTATCCTTTTGGTAGCTTGTCCTTGAAATATTGTGATCTCGATAATGCTAGATGCTTACTTTCAGGGTGAAAACGAAGACAGCTGCCAAATACGGCCTTTCGTCACAGCCTCGCCTGGTGGACATCATTGCCGCAGTCCCGCCTCAGTATCGAAAGGTCCTGGTCCCCAAGTTAAAGGCCAAACCAATCAGAACTGCCAGTGGGGTGAGTGCTGTACTTCATGTAATGTTGATTATGTGTCTGTTCTGCCAGAAAGCCCTGCCTCCATGTGAGACCCAGGTAGTGGAGGTGGAGGTGAGGGGACTCAGGCAGACATCATCTGCATGCTGTGATGCATGCTGGAGTGGAGGCATGTGCAGAATGCCAGGAGGGCACAAAGAGGGGAAAAATTCATTGTGCTTAACAGAGTAAATGATGTTTTGTGTCTTTAAAATTATAGATGGAGGCTTGGTGATTTTGACAGTATGATATTGTTGGTCATATTAAGCTTGTGGCTTTCAAAATAATTGCTGTTTAGAAAAGGCACTGATAAAAGGTAATTAATGGTGCCGTCCTTCCGTAAATGGTAACTGTGCAGGGTTGACACAACAGGGAGTGCCACGGAGTCCAGCGGACGGAGACATCCTTTCAGTCAAGGGGACCAGGGAGAGCCCAGAAGTGCAGAGCTTGCTTGACATGAGTGACGTTCATATAAGCAGGGAAGAGCAGGCTCAACCAGCAGTGGGAGCAAGGACACAGGGAACTGGGGTGCAGAGTAGAGATGACAAGTGTATGTGCAGGGACCGGTGAGAACACCAGACTAACTGGAAGTGATAATTCCTTTGGGAGAGAACTTGGGACGTTGGATTGAAAAGTCGACTTGTAAAAGGCCTTAAATGTCCACCAAAGAAACTGGACAGTAGGGAACTACTAAAGATTTTTGAGAAAAGGAGTGCTGTGAACAAAATAGATTTTCAGAAAATTACTTTGGATACAAGATGTAGGGTAGGTTGGAGACAACAAAACTAGTTAGGATACTCTTGGTTTGACCTAGGTGTGTAGTGGTAAGAGCCTGGGTTAGGGTAGGGGCTCTAAGAGGAAAAGGATGAGTGTGAGAGAGAGGATTTGGACCCTCTTAAAATATGGAACCCAGAACTGAATTCTGTGTTCCTGGTGTGATCTAAGACGGTCACACTGTTATTTGAATGAGGGTTATGTTGCTAGTGATTGTGGCTTGTGTTGACTTGTTTGGGGGCTGTATCTCCTGGGTTATATTCCATTTGTGGCTAATTAAGTGCCACCAATCCTGGTCTTTTCTCCTTTGTACTTGTGTTTTTATTTTGTTTGTACCTAGTGTAAAGGCTCTTTAAAACCAGCATTTCCCAACCTCTCACCTCCTCCCTTTTACCACAGAGGGCAGCCACTTTTAACTCTTGGCTGATCACTTGGCATTTACTTCCACATCCCTAAATAATATGCTTTATAGATTGTCTTGAGGGTTTTGGGGTTTTGGGGTTTTAGCATTACGAATGAGCTTGCCGCTACCAGTGACAAAGATTGAGCAACCTTTGAGCCTGGTATACTTGGCTTTCATAACACCATTCTCTCTGCTCCTCCTCCTGCCTCGCTGCATTTCTTTGAGGGCTGCTCTTACCGTGTTTGCCTCTAAAAATTCATGCTTCCTGTGGTAATGTTATCCATTAACTCCCAGCTCCGACTCTCTTCAAGCCAGGCTCACGTCAGATTGCCTGTTAGACACGTCTCCTTTGACTGCCTAACCCAGACTGACCTCAGACGTGTTTGTTCATCCTTCTTATCCTCATTAGTTCCCAGTGCCCCCATTCCCTCAGTTTCCAAAAGACGTGAGATGTGTCATCCATTTCTACCACCACTGGTATGAAGGTTTTGGTTTTTATCATTTCTCATTTAGGTTATTTCAGTCATTTCTTAACTGGTCTACTTTGTCTTGCCTGTGCCAAACCTGTCTTCTGCAGTGTCACCAGAGTGATCTGTTCACCCGCTCACAAGCTCACAACTGATCGTCCTTCTCTGTCTGCTGCGCATCCTAATCTGCATGCTTTTATTCCTGCTGCTGCTCTGGTGGGGCTTTGTTTTTATGTTTATTTTCTTACGGAGTAGTCTTAGGTTTACAGAAAAATGGAGCAGAAAGTACACAGTTTCCATAAACTTCCTTGTCCTTCTCCCAGATTGCCCTGTTATTAATACCTTGCATTGGTTTGGTGCATTTGTTGTAATTGATGAACCAGTATTATTACATTGTTATTAACTGAAGCTAATATTTTTTACACTAGGTCACTCATAGTGTTGTGCATTCAATGGGTTTCACCAAATGCGTAATGCCATGTATCATATGGAATAGCTTCGCTGTCTTAACTCTCTCTTCTTCGTCCTGTCCTCTGCTCCAAACTTCTGGCAACCACTGGTCTATTTACCATCTCCATACTTTTGCCTTTTCCAGAGCATCATGTAGTTGGAATCAAACAGTATGTAGCCTTTTCAGATCGGCTTCTTTCATTTAGCAATATGCATGTAAGGTTATGTCTTTTTAGTAGATTGGTACTTCATTTGTTTTTAGTGCTGAATAATATTCCACTGTCCGTACTACAGTTTGTCTATTTGTTTACCCATTGAAGGACATCCTAGTTGCTTCCAGTTTTTGGCAATTGTGAACAAAGCTGCTATAAATATTTGTGTGAAAGTTTTTGTGTACTCATAAGTTTTCAGTTCATTTGGGTAAATACGTAGGAGTGTGATTGCTGGATCATATGGTAGGACTATGTTTAGCTTGTAAGAAACTGTCAGAATGTCTGTACCATTTTGCATTCCCATCAACAGTGAATGAGACTTGCTGTTGATCCACATGCTTGCCAGCATTTGGTATTGTCAGTATCTGGATTTTGGGCATTCTGGTAGGTGTGTGTAGTGCTGTCTCGTTTTCACTTGCAATTCCTGAATGCCATATGATGTTGAATGTATTTTGATATATTTATTTGCTGTCTTTTTTGTTGGGGTGTCTGTTTAGCTCTTTTGCCCTGTTCCTAATTGGGTTATTTGGGGGGGTGGGGAGTGTGTGTTTGTGTGTGTGAGTGTGTGAAGTTGTAGAGTTTTTTTGTATATTGAAGACAGGTGTCTTTTATCAGAGAGGTATTTTACAAATGTTTTCTTCCAGTCTTATCTATGTCTTGTCTTTTTATTCTCTCCACAGTATCTTTCTCGGAGCAGAACTTCCAGGTTTTAATGTAGTACAGCTTACCGCTGTTTTCTTTCATGGATTGCACTTTTGATAATGTGTGTAAAAACTCATGGCAAAACCAAAGGTCATCTGGGTTTTTCTCCTGTGCTGTCTTCTAGAAGTTTTACAGTTTTGCATTTTATATTTAGGTCAGTAATGTATTTTGAGTTGTATTTGAGGGCTTTTTTGTTTTCTTTTGTACTTGTTTTGTTTTTTGCTTAAAACACCATGATTATTATTCTTTACTAGTAGGGTCACTATTAATTACAACAGTACTATATGCTGCCTACCTGCTACATACCAGCCACTGTGCTGGTATGTTTTCTAATTTAATCCTCAGAACAGTTTTGAGAGACAGGTAAGTATCGCCTTCATTTTCCAAAATTGGAAAATGCACAGTAAGGGGCAGAGAGAAGATTCACACCTACACCTCTCTGGCCAACTCCAAAGTCATTTCTTTTTCTACTTTATCAGTAATTTTTTAACTACATTAAACAAAACTACAGGGTTCCTTAGAAGCTCTACCATGGAGAATAGCACAGGGGAGCTATGGGAGCAGGTCTCATCTCTGCTTCACCCAGGGGTGCTGTTGCTTTTAATCTTTCTTATAAATTGGGATTCTGAGTAAAATGGACTTAAGAGGAGAGTTCTCCTACTTCAAAACGTTTGGAGACGACTGTATCGCTTCTTTGGCCCCTGCCTTGTCAGCGCAGTTAGCACTCGCTCAGGACGGTTGTCGGCCCCCTGGGAGGGGCTTTCCTAACTCCCCCGGTCCGCGCCAGTTCGTTCCTTTCTTTGGGATTCTTAGTGTTTTCCACATGCATGTGGTATTAAAATAGCCTGTTTCTTTTAAAAAAATACTTATTGTTTATGCTACTACAGTTGTCCCCCTTGCTCCCCTCTCACCCCCCCACCCAGTCCACCCCCCACTTCCAGAGTCAGTCCCCACACTGTCGTGCGTGTCCGTGGGCTCCTTGTGTGTGTTCTTTGACTGATCTCTTCACCTTCTTTCAGTCTATTTCCACATGACCTGAAGTTTTGCTAGGTAGTATGATTTTAGAGGGCAGAGGCAATGCATTAAAATTCTTGAAGTCTCAGGCCTTGCCTGCTCTGTGTAGCTCAGAACCTGGCCTGTCTAGTTGGCCCTCAAGAGAATATTGTTGAATTAGATTGACCTCATCAGTGGTATATGTGGTTGTATCTCATTTTAAATAAAAACATTTGTTTTCAAACAATTAGTTTTTAATTCAGATCTGAAAGTATATGTATTGGGGGGGTTCTCTAGGTCATTACTCTATAATTTAAGTTATATTTTAATAATTTTTAGTATGAAAGAAAATCACAAACTTACAGGGAAGTTGAAAGTCCAGTACAAAGAACATTTTCCAACTCAGTCATTTAAAGAGTTAGTTGTGAAACTGATGGCTTTGAAAACTTCAGTGCATATTTCATACATACAAGGACATTTTCTTACATCGCCACAATACAGCCATCAAAATCAGGAATTTCACACTGAATACACAAGTTACCCAATCCTCAGACCTCACTCAGGTTTCACCAGATGTTTCAGTAATGACCTATAAGACCCAATTTAGAATCACATGTTGCATTATTTAGTCACCATGTCTCTGCAATCTGGACACTTCTTACTTCCTTGACTTCATTACCTTAACACTTGAGGATTTCAGGTAAGTTATACTGTAGCATGTTCCTCAATTCGCTTAATCAGGTGTCTCTTCATAATTCAGGTCCTGTGTCTTTGGCAGGAACATTACAGAAGTGATTCTGCATTCTTACTGTACCCATCAGGCAGTGCGTTAGCTACCTTTTGTCTGGTCACTGGCGTTGTCATTGTGATCATGGTGGTGTCTGACAGGCCTCTCCTCTGTAAAGTTACTCTTTTCCACTTCCTTACTAAGTTTTGTGTGGTGAAGTATTTTGAAACTATGTAAATATCCTCCTCTTCCTTATCAGACTTCCAGTTTACTTATTCATTTATTTGTATGAGTGGATTAATGGTTTCCTATTTGGTGGGTTACAGTCATTATTTATTCTGATGCGCAAATTATCCCAGCTTTAACCAGTGGGAGCCCTTTCAGCCTGATTTCTGTGTCTTTTATTTTTCTTTACATGTCCCCATCATTCTTTGTGAGCAATTTCTAGCTTTCAGTCATAGTAAAATGTTTCAGGCTCATCTTATACTTTTCTTTGCCCCTGGAATGAGCTATTTCTCTCAGGTGTCCTGGTTTCTTTTCATAGAGGTTGGTATTTAGAGCCCAACGTCGGCGTGCCAGATAGGCCCACTGCTGTTAGGGTGCTGCTGTTTCCTGGACCTCTCTGTGGACCAAGCTAGGAAATGTCTATGTATACATGCATGCATGCATTCGCACACATATTCATAACACATTCACATCCATATTTATTTGTGTATCAGTCTGTTGAAATCAGTGAGTTCACAATAGTACCTTCAGTTCCATCCAGCCCACAGAGTTCATTCTGGTTCCCTCCCTTTCCATGTTTCTAACTTTCTTCTCTGACAGTAAGAAAGCTGGCTTGCATTCACCTTGGTGTGTGCCTGTATTTGACTGGCTGCTCCTCTGTGTAACCAGTCTTCTATTTCCACCGTCCCCTCCTTTCTCAGGTAGACACTCTCCTTACCAGCCTGGGCTCTGAAAACCACTCTGAGAATATTTTGCACACACTCTGTGAAGTCTAGCTCCTAGTTTCATTGTCTCTGCTCTGAATATTGAGATCTAGCGTGTCCATGAGGAGTTTGAGTTACAAAGGTTAGGTTTAGATATAATTGTACAGAATTGCATGTGGTAGTTTTTTTCTCCTAGGCTATTTTAGTAAAACAAATCAGTAAAAATCACTCTGACTTTAAAACTTACTTATTTTTTACTTAATTTATTGTAAAATATAAGCTAGTATAGCTAGCGCATACGTACATTTTAAAGAGATCAGTGTTATTTTCAAATCACACTGGAGATCACCCTGGTACCCTCTGAACCACAGCCTTTCCAGGGCCTTTGAAGTCCCTCGTGTGCCGCTGCGATGGCGTTCCTCGCCCGTTTCTGAGAGCCAGCCCGCTCCAGGGTTTTTGGTCGGTTATTCCATAATAGCTTTCTTAATCGATCTTTCCTCTGTAGATTGCTGTTGTGGCGGTGATGTGCAAGCCCCACAGATGTCCACACATCAGTTTTACAGGAAATATATGTGTGTAAGTAGGATGAAATTGATGTTGTGTGTGCGTATTTCAGTTCCACTAATAAGTCCCCCAGAGCCTAGACTAGTGCATGCAGGTAATAGTTAAAACTTTGATTTCATTGATTCATAAGTTAGTTCTTTGAAACAAGCAACCATAGATAAGCTATTTCGATGCTTTAAAAATGAAACAAAGATTTTAGTTTGTTCCAATGTACAATAAAAAATACATAGGTTATATAGAACTCAAAACAAACATTCTGTTAACTTCAGTAGACAGTTCTGTTGACTTGATAAATGAAACATGGAGATTCCAAATGCCAGAAATTTTGAATAAATTTGGATCAGAAAAATATCAAAATAAAGTTGTGTTTACAAATAACCTTTAAGCTTTTAAAATTTAGATAATTGGAAAAATTAGCAGAAGAATATGCATAATTCCAGGTAGAAAGATTAAATGGGTGAATAATATTCTTATGTCTAATTACTGATATAGTTACCAACAGAGCACTGTAAATATCAATCCAAACTTAGGAAAATTTAGGTCCTGTTATTTGTCTCTAAAAGCTTAAATCTCTGGAAAAATAGTGACTGCAGTATTCTGAAAATGACTGTAATAATGTTCCCCTATATGTTTATCTTGTTTTCTTGTTAGTAGAAAATGTATTATTTGCAGACACTGCAAAAGTAGACTCTTCTGTTAGGATTTGCAAAAGAAGCTTGTTTGATGTCTAGACTTTATGGGGACAGCACATATTTGAACTGGCCTGTTGAACTAAGTTTTGTATCTGATGTCTTCATTCTTGTGTTGTGCTGGCAGATACTGCCCTGGGGGCCCTGATTCAGACTTTGAGTATTCGACACAGTCTTACACTGGATATGAGGTAAAGTAACGTGAGATTGTCTTGAGGAAATGTCACATTGCACTCCACCTGGAATGTGTTTTTACAAGTACTAGCTTTCTTAAAATTTTTATTTTTCCCTGATTACAAAGATTACTCACCAAATATTTGCTGAGTGTCAACATTTTTCTCATCACTGAAGAAATACTTTTGTAAGCATTTGTTGTTAGTATATATCAGACATAAGTGCTTTACAAGTTTAAACCCTACCAGTAGCATTTTGAAGGTAGACACTATTATTCTGGTTTTATGGATAAGGAAACTGAGGCCTAGAAGTCTTAAAACTCACTGCTAACAAGTGACAACCCAGGATTTGAATTCTGTGCTCCTCAGTCACTACATTGTACTCCCTGTGTGTGCAGCAGTGAAGAAACATGAGGTCCTTGTCTTGTGGGATTTCCATTCCAATAATGGGAGATAGAAGGTAAAGAAACGCTCTGGCTGGTGTGGTTCGGTGGGATGACTGCCGGCCTGTGAACTGAAGGGTTTCTGGTTCGATTCCCAGTCGGGGCACGTGCCTGGGTTCCAGGCCAGGCCCCCATTTGGGGGCCTGTGAGAGGCAACAATCACTGTATCTCATGCATGTTTCTCTCCCTCTCTTTCTTGCTCCCTTCCCCGCTCTCTAAAAGTAAAGAAATAAATTAAAAAAAAATAAATAAAAGAAGGTAAAGAAACATGCGAGAAAAAAATACCAAATACTAGCAAATGCTAAGCAGAGAAGTAAATTGTGAGGCATAGCTGGGTGGATACTTTAGCTATGGTGGTTAGGAAGGGATTCTCTGAGGAGGTGATATTTCATCTGAGTCCTGAATGGCAAGAAGGAGACTTTTGAGAATGTCAGCAAAGAGCATTTCCAGCAGGGAGAATAGCTAGGACAAGGAGCCATGCTAGGAATGGCGGTGGGGTTCTGGAGCATGGAGGGTGAGGGAAAGAGTGAGATTGGAGAGACACATGCCGTAGTCGTTTGGAAGCCAAGGCTTGGATTTTATCGTAGGTGTCCTGAGAAGCCAGTAAGACTTAAGGGACTGATATAATCCAATATCGTTTTTTTAAAAGAGCATTTGATGACAGGAAAGGATTAGAGTGGGGGCAAGAGTGAAAGCAGGAGGCCAGTGAGCAAGCTTTTGAAGCAGTCAGCCTCTTCAAAGAGATCAGCAGCCAGCTATGTGACTTTTTCTGCATATATATATACACACACATACATTTTTAAATTTTAACCTGTTTTTCATAGTTGGAAATTTTAAAAATACAGATGGATTTCAGGAACAAGGAAAAGACAAGAAAAAGTTTTTTGTCTTTCCTGTCCCCTTCCATCCCTTTCTGCTCCTCCCTCCCCAACGGACAATCAGATTATCTTTCCTCTTCGTCCTTCAAAGATACTATATGGGTGTATAAGCACAGAGATATTCTTTATCCTACTTTTTACATATAAGTTATCATATCAAAATGTTGCACTTTGCCTTTTCACATAACAGTATATTTTAGAGAACATATATCAGTGTGTTGTTCACGGCTGTAGAATATTCCATCATGTAAAAACATAAAGGCTTTTTTGAGCTCTGGCTGGTGTGGCTCAGTGGATGTCAAGACACATGCCTGGGTTGTGAACCAGGTCCCCAGTAGGGGGTGTGCAAGAGGCAACTACACATTAATGTTTCTCTGCCTCTCTTTCTCCCTCCCTTTCCCCCTCTATCTAAAAATAAATGAATAAAATCTTAAAAAAAAAAACCATAAAGGCTTTTTTGTTAAGCCATGAGAAACTGTTATATTTAATGACCTTGTTTAAAGGTTATTCTACCTAATAACTCTTTTGAATATGTATGTACATCTGTGTCTCTGAGTAGTGTAATGATGTATATAGGTCTCCATAAGTGTTTATATGAAGATAAATATGGTCTAAGAAGATTCCCTGCTGCTCAGATACTCAGGACAGTTGGGGTGGACACTAGCCAGATGCTATTCAGGACATTGTTTTGAAGCCTGAGAAAGATTAATACACCCTTTGAAACTACTTTTTATTTTTAATTAAGTGTGGGCATAACAAGATCTTCCTTTTTTCATAGCCAACCTCCATGCGAGCTATTCGTGCCAGATATGACCCTTATCTACAGACAAGACACCGAATAGAGCAGGTAAGTTTTCTAAAAGCAGTTTTAAATTAGATTTTTATACTTAGAAGGTATTTTTGCTTGATTCGAGTTGTACCTGAAATAAGAACTAAAAGTGTTTTTCCCCATTGTAAGTTTTTAACATCCATCTGAAGGAGGGAGACTATTTTGCGATACCTAGCAAGATCAAAAATATCCTTTTAACTTTTCTTTAGAGACAGTTATTTTCTTTAAGGGTTTTATATTCTATGAATTTCTTTTAATTTGTAGAAAGTCATTTATGGTGTGAAATGTACAGACTGGAGATGTGTGGAAACTCTTAGTCAGTAGGTGCATGGATTGAATTTTAGTTTCCCCGAGCCAGGTAAGGAGTGCTGTGGCCCTTCACTGGAGGAGGATCGGGGAACCGACTGCAGGAGGACATGAGCAGCGCTCGGGGGCTGTGGGGTTGCCCTGTGTCACGCTTGTGGTGGTGGTTACACAGTCTGCACGTCACCCAGGCTCACCCATTCACACTTAAAATTCACTGGCTCGTTGTATGTAACTATACCTCACATAACTGATTAAAAACAAGTACTATGTAAATTGCCTTGCTTTGTTCAAGGAATCGGAACATTAGTGCAGTTTTATTTTTACAGATTTTGCAAGTTTAAACTTGTCCAATTAAAAAAAAAAAAGGGAACACTGCCAGTAGTTTTCATAGTGGCATCTATAGGGCAACTACAAAATCTCAAGTGGAAAGTAGTATACCAGTATATATTTTAAATGTATATGCATGTATTTGTGTGTGTGTGTGTAAATATGTATACATATGTAAAGATATGTATATGTGCAAATCATTTGCTATTTTTTAGGAATAAATGTTTAAAAAAGTACATTTTTTACATATTAAATGTAGATATCCTTTACATAGTACATTAATTTGAGTTCATAATTTGGTAGCTACTTAATCCAGTTTTTCTCAAGGCTAAGATATGGCAAGAAATTAAAAAATCTGTTTTTGAAAATGAGAATTTTGGCTTATTTGTAGCTGACAAAATTAAAGATCAGTACCATTACATTTCTAGTAGCAGAGATGTCATATTTCATGTTTTATCCTTCAGACTTTTATTTTCTTTTTTTCCTTTGAAAAGCAGACTTGAAGTGTCACCTGTGTCCAGAGTCTTCACAAATGATTTAAACTTTTAAAGTGTTATTTTACAACTGCTTTCTTAATTCTTATTTCTGATCCAGTCTTCTTTTTCTTTCATTTGCATCAGGTCCTGATTACATTGCATGTAATTATCTTCTTTGTCCCCAAGATTACCACATAGTCTGACATAAATACATGGTTGATGAAGAGTGCCTCTTGTTTGCCTTTACTGCTTTCTAGTTTATACTTTGTGTTTTTAAATTTCCACTCAACTCTGTAGGTTATTAATATCAAGATTTTTATTATTTTTTTAAAGATTTTATTTATTTAGAGAGAGGAGAAGGGAAGGAGAAAGAGAGGGAGAGTAACGTCAATGTGTGAGAGGTACATCACTTAATTGCCTCTTGCATTTCCCCCCCAACCGGGGGCCTGGCCCACAACCCAGGCATGGGTCCTGACCAGGAATCAACCCAGCGACTGTTTGGTCTGCAGGCCAGCAGTCATTACACTGAGCCATACCAGCCAGGGCAAGCTTTTTGTTATCTTTAATTCTCACTCTCCCTCCTTATTTGAGCTATAATTTTTTTTTTTCTTTCAGACTCTGGAGTCTATTTTTTTTAATCCACAGAATTTGCTAAATATGTTTAACTGCTTCTCATTTTTAAACTATACTGGTCAAAACACTGTAAAATAAAATTAGAAATTTGCAATACTCTCTTAGGTTAGTGACTGTATCTTTTTAATGCTGATGAATTCATATGTCTTTCAGCTGAAGCAGCTTGGCCACAGTGTGGATAAAGTGGAGTTTATTGTGATGGGTGGAACATTTATGGCCCTTCCAGAAGAATACAGAGATTATTTTATTCGAAACTTGCATGATGCCTTATCAGGACATACCTCCAACAATATTTACGAGGCAATCAAGTAAGAAATCCTTATTTTGTCATATTCTCCCAAGTAGTTGTCAGTTTACCCTCCTAGCAGCAGCTTACAAGAACTCCTTCATCTCTACATCTACATTCCTAATTCTTTTTTGGAGGATGCAGGGGTGAGAGGGCAAGTCACTAGATTTCATTATTTTTATTTGTATACTTTTGATGGATTGATTATAAGGTTAAGGACATTTCCCCAGTTTTACTGAGCTGGACTGACACACAGCACTTTATGTTTAGGGCGCACAGAACTGTGGTCTCACCTGCGCATGTCATGAGACGATGGCCGCAGTAGGATTAAGGTGACATTAATCATCACATCCATCTCTAGTTCTTGGAGTTATTTCTTTTGCAGGAATGGATTGCTCCCAGTGAAGTAGTCGTGTGTGTGTGTGTGTGTGTGTGTGTGTGTGTGTGTGTGTGTGTGGTGTGTGTAGACGTCAGGATTCTCAGAGAAAGAGCAGTTCACAAAGTCACTGCAAGGGTCTTTTCAGCCTTGGGCTGGTCTCACCTGCAGGAGCAGGTGATGGAGTAGGTGACTTTTTAGCCCACCCAAAAAAGAGCACTGGGTACTCTTTACCTGAAATTTCTGGCCACTATAAAATCAACAAAACAAGTGACTAACTTAATAACCATTATTTTATTTGCTACTTTTTAATAATTATTAAATAATTTTTTTATAATAGGATCATTTATTCCAAAGTCTGGTTGACAGAAGAGAATTATGCATTCTTTTGATACCTCATATCTCAATTTTCATATATAACTTAGTGATTTAAGAAGTGAAAGTCTTAGAAATAGTTTTTATTTTCAGAAGTGTCAGGAACCCCTAGTTAATGTGTCCTAGTTCCTCATTTACTGGGTGTTTATGGGGGACACACGCGGTACCATGCACTGCTGCCGGCACCGGGAGCAGCGTGGTGAACAAGACGGTGCTGTCCTTGCCCTCGCGGTGCTTACAGTTTCTTAGTTAAATAGAAGACAGTAGGCTACTGTTCTGAGAGTCAGTGGGGTTAGTCTCTGGAGGAAGTGGTGATGTTGAAGCTGAGACTTGAAGCGTAAGGAAGACTCAGTCAGGCCAAGAGCAGAAAAAGAAGGGAAAGGCACTGAAATGGGGAAGAACTTGGGGTGTTGCAGGAACAGAGAGGAGGCCAAGGCGGATAGATTCCAGTGAACAGAGGGGATTATCTGCTCATAGATGAAAGTTAGGAATGGGCCAGAGTATGTATGGTTTTGAGGAGTTAAACTTTTATTTGAAGTGCAGTAGGAAGTAAATGAATGGTCTTAAGCAGGAGAGTGTCATGTTCAGGGTAGTAAGTGAGATTATTCTTGCTGCTGTCTAGCTAACAGGTTAGAGGGGTACAAGAGCCAAAGTGGGAACCCAGAGAGAAGACCATCGAATCCATCCCAGCTCAGGTGAGGGTGGTAGCACCAACGGCAGAGATGAATCAGAGCTGTGTTTGTTGTTGTGGCTGAAAGGACTGGGTTGAGCTGGGCTGAGAAAGAGGAAGGAATCAAGGATGACCCTCAGGTTTGGGTTGTAGGAGATGGTTGATGGGTAGTGCCATATACTGAGATGGAAGACAGAGGGAAGAACAGATTTGTCGGAGAAAATGAAGGTTTGGGGTTTTATTTTAGATATGTTAAGTTTGAAATGCGTAGGGTATATCCAAGTAGAGGTTGGGCAGGCTGTAGAAAAGATACCTGGGTGGGTAATACCGTTTTGGGGATTATCTGCTCATAGATGATACTTAAGGAATTGGTACTAGGAACATCTTTTTGTGCCCGTCCTACTTCCCCTGTCCTCTTAACTTCTTTTGTTCTCCTTTGGGTTTGTAAAAATGAAAAACAAAAAAAAAAACAGACGTTTTCATAAGTGAAATGAACATCAGTGGTGCCTTGATGGGGCCTCTGTGAGGAGCTCAGCACGGGAGGAGTGTGTGAGCAGCCTACTTTGACTGCCTCAGGCGATGTGACAAGTCTGTTCCATGTCCATGAATCTGGACGTCCAGCAGCAGCTGGCCAGTGTGACCTCTCCCTCTGACCGGGGCTTTAGTAGCAGAATGGGATGGCCACCTTGCTGTTACTGCTCACTCAGAACCTTGGTCACTCAGAAATACGAGTCATGCATATTAGTAAAGCGCTGAAGTGTTTCCAACTTCAGAGGGGTGATGATGTAATCCAACTCATTCTTCTTAGTAATACTGAAATCAAATGATAGTGTAGAATAAAGTATAATTTGAGGAAAAACAACCTAAATTAGTTCCAGACCCCATGACACTGGAATAGCGACAGCACCTCAGAGGGCTACCGACTTAAACTGAATTCCCTAGCAGAGTAACGTATCAGGACCATTAACGTTTTCTGCCCATGCTTGCGTACTACGTGCCCTGTTTCTCAGTGCAGCTGTTCTTGACTTGTAGGCCTTGCCTGTTAAGTGGAACTGAGCTATAAAAATATCCTGGACTTGCCTTACCCCCCAGTCCTCTGCAACCCCTATTCAATTTTGCCACAAAGCTTTTCACAGCCCATTTGGGGTTCCCTGAGTGTCGTGAGCTGGGCCAACTGAAGATCATAATGAATTTCTAGAATATGTCTGGTTTGACGTTTTCATCATTTGAAACTTTAAAAATTTTGCTTTATTCTTGGTGTGAAGTTTTACTTTATTTTTACAGAAATGTTCTAATGCCAGTGGTATTTGGAAGTTGTCTGTTGCTGGGGGGAACAGAGTCCGCATTTCAGCTGGCCAGCTTCAGATCCCGGAGTCTGCAGAAAAAGCGCTTTGGAGAACAAAGCCGCCTCCTGTGGTGAGGAGCTGGCCTTGTTTTCTCTCCGTTCTTCAGTTTACCTCAAGAGGGCAACAGACACTTTACTCTCAGATGAAAATTTATACGATTTGAGTCTTCATTGCAGCAGATCTCATGAATGGCTCTTGGGAAGTAATAAAAGTACAATCTGGGAGCCGTAAAGCCTTCCGTAAATGTCACCCGGAATTCTGCCCAGCCGTGCTTGACGTGTTTTGCTCTTTTTCTCGTAGTCTCTGTGCTTTTATTAGATAACCTTAAAAAGCTGGTTTGTGGCATCTTGTTTGCTTTGTTGAGGTAAATTTCTACTACTAACTTCCAATAGAGTTACCTTTTTTTGGAAGGGAAGAGGAGAACGTCGTATAATTTGAAGAAATAGAAGCCTGGTTTGTGCTATAGACCAGAGACCTAGCAGACTCTATTTGAATGTGGACATCTTTGGGACGTGAGGAGCAGCCCAGAGGTGCGGTGTGTGGGGCGGACACGTTTTCTCCTGAGGTTCGGAGGTGGTGTTCTGTCTCGCTGCTCTCTGTGTGGTCTTGGCAGAGGATGTTCATCGGAGGTGCCGGGGGCTGCCCAGTGTGGCTGCCCTCTCAGGCGGAGAGTGGACAACTCGGATTTCTTTTACTACGAGTTGGTTTTCGTTGTTCTTGCTTGCTACCTACACAGATGTAATAGTTTCATTAGCTTAGCAGAGATTTTTATTTAAAAGGTTAGTTTTAAGTTCAGTTAAAAATTACATATTGTGACAGATGAGTCAACAATGTTTAAGGTTAAAAGTCTGTTCACATTAAAGTTAGTGCATGTGTCCCTGTTTTCTTATCATGTGTCTAATCTGATTAAAGTTTTGTTTCTTAATAAAAAAATTTAAAAAGTAGCCCTGGCTGGGTGACTCAGTTGCAGCTTTGTCCCATGCACCAAAAGGTTGCAGGTTCGATCGCTAGTAGGGCACGTACAGGAGGCAGCTGATCAATATTTCTCTCTCTGTCTTTTCCTTTCCCTCTAGAGTCAGTAAACATATCCTCAGGTGAAAATTATAATTAGAGTAAGAAAAAGCCTTAAAAAGATGAACCTAGTTATTTATGGCAAGTTAGTAGCAAAAAGAATGTTATATCCTTGCAGGTGGAAAAATTGGAAAGCCTAGTGAACAGAAAGCTCAAGGACAAAGCAGGTGAGGTTTCTGTGAAGGCTCATTAAATCAAGCAAAGTGATAATCACTGATTTCTATCAGCTAGACCGAGACTCTTCCGTTGTCTCCAGAGAGAACAATTACTGGTGACTGTCCTCTAAACGTCACAGCCCTGGAGATGAAAAGGACCGGCAGTAGGGTCTGAGTCACACATTCACCAGAATGCAAATGTTACCAAATAACTCAAAACAACCTTTTTAAATAGTTTTATTCCTTTTTAATCAGACCTGCCCAGAAGCAGTTTTACATTCAATCTTTAGTGCTCCTTGGCTGTTTTCACAAGGTGCAGTTTAAAAGGGTAGTTACCCATCAAGAAGTGAGTGAGTCACACCCTCTCCCATTGGAATTTTTAATTTGTTTATAGTTCTTCCTCTCCCTCCTCCACCCCAGTCAATGACTTTGAATCCTTCAACTATGTCTTGTGTTTACTAGAAAAGCTAGGTGTTAGGAAATGCTGGGTACCACAGGAGACAATTTCATAGACTTGCAGAGTTATGAAGAAAGAAAAAGCAGCCCAAAAATGTCTGGAAGTGACCGTCTCCTGTCTTGCTGCCCTGGGCCTGACTTCTGCCAGGCCTCAAACGCCTTTCTGCGTTTCACCCCCCGTGCCCCCCTGCCCTTTCTGTGCTGACCACTTTTACTTCCTCCCTTGGTCAGCCAGATTTTTGTAGATGGTGACCAGGATCCTTATTCTTATTGGCAGCCCGACCTAGGATATAATCTTAGACATCTTAAAAAGCAGTATTGGTTGTTTTGTTCCAACATTTTGTTTCAAACAAAAACTGAACACCACACATGTTCATCACATACTTATTAAACTATTCATTTCCTCTGTCCATCCATCAGTCCTTCTTGTTTCTTTGTTTTGAGATAGATTTCAAACTAGGTCCCAGACTTCAGTACCAGGTGCATTATCATGCACGTGATTAACTCACTCTCAGTTTGTAGTGTCTTACAGTTCATGTACATATAATAAAATGCAAAGTTCTTAAGTGTATCATTTGATGAGCTCTAACAAATGCAAATACTGATGCAGCAAAACCCTTCTGAGATAGAGACTATTGCCATCATCCCAGAAAGTTTCCTTGTGCCCCTTCCTAGTAAATTCTTATCTGTACCTCGCAGAGGCAGCTGTTGTTCGCATTTCCCCGTCTGTGGGTTGGTTTTCCTAATCTAGAACTTTATGTAATGGAACCATACAGCATATACAGGCATGCCTCAGAGATACTGCAGGTTTGGTTCCAGACCGCCACAGTAAAATGAGTACCATTTCAATAAAGCGAGTCACGTGGATTTTTTGGTTGCCTTGTGCATATAAAAGTTATGTTACAGTCTGTTAAGTTTGCAAAACCATTATGTCTAAAAACGATGTATATCCCTTAATTTAAAAATACTTAACTGCTAAAAATGCTAACCATCATCTGAGCTTGTTGGAGAAATAGTGTTGATGGACTTGCTCAAAGCAGGGTCGCCACAAACGTTCGATTTGCCGAAAAGCAGTATCTGATGTGCAGTGAAAGGAGGTATGCCTGTATCTCTGTGTAAGGCTTCTGTCACGGAAAGATTCATCAGCATGTTGGGTATTTCAGTAGTCGTTACCTTTCAAGTGCTGAGTAGTATCCCGGTGTATGCAGAGAGCACAGTTTGTTTATTCATTCTGCGCATGGATGCCTGGGCCGTTTCCAGCTTGTGGCTATTACGAATAAAATTTCAGTGAACAGACTTTTGTGAATGTATATGCATTTCTCTTGAGTAATAACTAAAAGTGGAATTGCTGCATTATATGTTAAGTTTTATAAGAAACTGCCAGGCATTTTTCCGAATGGTTGTACCATTTGTGCTCCTACCGGTAACAATACATGAGCATTCCGTTCCACATCCTCACTGACAGACGCTGTTGTCAGTCTTCAATTAGTCATCCTAGTGGGTGTGCAGTGGTGTCGCATTGTGGTTTAAAATGCATTTTTCTAGCTGATGATGTTGAGCACTTTATTAGATGCTTATGCTTTCTGTATGCATTTTCTTTGTGAAGTGTCTGTTAAAATTTTCCTATTTTTTATTTGTCTGTTATATGTATCCTGAATAGCAGTCCTTTGTTAGCGCTCCATTTTGCAAATAGGAAAACCCAGCCTGTGGCTTGACTTATTCATTATATTAATGATAATCTTTGAGCATAAACTTTTTTTTAATCCTCACCCAAGGACATTTTTTCATTGCTTTTAGAGAGAGGGGAAGGGAGAGGGAAGGGGGTGGCGGGGAGAGAGAGATGTGAGAAATGTTGATTGGTTGCCTTCTCATACGTGCCCCTACCAGGGATTGAACCCGCAATCTGGATACATGCCCTGACTGGGAATCGAACCTGAAACCTTTCAATCCATGGGACCACGCTCCAACCAACTGAGCCATGCTGGCCAGGGCTAAATTTTTTATTTTGATGAAATCTGATTTAGTAGTTTTTCCTTTCACAGTTTTTACCTTCTATATTGTTTCTAATAAACCTTTGCCTGCTTCCAAGGAAAAAATACTCTCCTATGTTTTCTTTTAGTTCTAGTTTTTATAATTAGCTTTCATATTTAGGCATATGATCCATATTGAATTATTTTTATGTGTAGTGTTGAGGTAGGAGTGTATGTTTGTTTTTCCCATATAGATATCTAATTGTTTCAACACCACTTACTTAAAAACTTTCCTTTTCTCACTCAGATTGTATTGGCATCTTTATCAAAAATCAATTGTATCAATGTGAGACTAGCCTCTCCTCTGTTCTACTGGCCTGTTTTTCAGTCCTTATAACAGTACCACACTGTGTTGATTACTGTAGCTTTATAGTGTGCCCTAAAGTCAAATAGTATAAACCTCTACTGACATTGTTTTCTGAGACTGCTTTGGATATGCTAGGTCCTTTGTATTTCTACATAAAGTTTAGAATTAGCTTGTCATTCCTCTTAAAAAGTGTGTCGAGACTGGGATTGTTAAAAGTTTAGAGCACTTGGCCCTGGCCAGGCAGTGCAGTTGGTGAGTGTTGCCCCAATGCGCCAAGGTTGCGGGCTCCTTCTCTGGTCGGGGCTCACACTAGAAGCAACCAGTGAATGCATCAGTGAGTGGAACAGCAAATCAAGAGTCTCTCTCTCCTCCTCTCTATAAAATCAATAGATGAACATTAAAAAAATAATGTTCTAAGATCTACAAAATTTGAAACAACTTTGGAACACTTCACAGAAAATAGTGTAGTAAAGTTGTCTTCCAATTCATGAACGTAGTCTGTCTTCTCATGTACTTAGGTTTTATTTAATTTCTCTTAACAACAGTAAATGTAGAGATATTGTGAACCTTTTGTTAAATTTATTTCAAAATATGGTTGTTTATGCTATAGAAATGAATCTTGTTTTCAAATTGTTTGCAGCTACTATAGCTGTTGCTCAGTATCTGCGGGGGATTGGTTCTCAGACCCCCTGCAGATAAAAAATCCACAGATGCGCAGCCTCTTAGATAAAATGGCATTGTATGTGCATGTGACCTGCGCACATTTCCCCATAAACTTTAAATCATCTTTCCTGTGTACTTAATAATGCCTAGTACAGGGTAAATGCTCTGTAAACAGTTGTCGTACTGTATTGTGTAGAGAATGATGGCCAGAAAACAAGTCTGTGCACATTCAGTACAAGATGCACTCAGCAACCATCATAGACCCCAATACATAGTACATGTCAGCAGCAATGTAACTTTTTTCTTTAATATTTTCCATCTATGCTTGTTTGAATCTGCAAGCATGGAACCTACAGATACAGAGAACCAACTGTATGTAGATTGATTTTTGTATAATAAACTCATAAACTCATGAACTTATGAAGTTCATTGTGTAGTTCTAAAAGTTTTTATAAATCTGCTAGGATTTTCTTTATTAACAATCTACAAATACAGTATGTTTTTAATTTTTCCTTTTGGATTTGCCTGCTTTTCTTTTTTTCTTTTCTTTCTTTTTCTTTTCTTTCTTTTTTCTTTTTTTCTTTTCTTTTTTTTTTTTTTTGCCTTATTGCAGTGGCTGTGACACTCAGTACAGTGTTAAATAGATGTGGTAAAAGTGGACCTCTTTGTCTTTTTCAATAGCACAGAAAAGACTTTTAATATTTTAATATTAAGTACAGTGTTACTTATGGGGTTTTTTGTAGATACATTTATTAGATTGGAGAGAGGTTTTATCACTGACTTCATTTGTCTGATGGTTTCGCTGCATCATCTACTTAATGATCACATGATTTCTCTGTGTCTATTTAAATACTCACATGCTTTTCCACCTTTATCCTGATAATGTAGAGTACTTTGGTTGATTTTTTTTAAACATTAAACTAACCTTGTATTCCTAGGATAAACCCTATTTGGTCATAATATCCTTTTCATTTACCATTGGGTTCAACCTGCTGATGCTTTGGAAAGCATTTTGTGTCTATGATCATGAGGGATGGTGGCCTGTAATATCCTTGTTTGTAACGTCTGTGTCAGGTTTTGGTGTTTGTGTTATGCCAGCCCCAGGAAAAAACCTGGGAAGTGTTCTATCTTTGCTGAAAGAGTTCATATGAGGTGAATGTTATTTCTTCCATGAATGTCTGCAAGAACTCACCAGTAAAACTATCCAAAGCTGGAGTTTTCTTTATAGGAGACCTTAGGTGGTTAATTCAGCACCTCTAATAGATTCAGGGATATTCAGATTTTCTGTTTTCATCTCTATCCATTTTAGTATGTAATATTTTTCAAGGGGTTTGTTTGTCTGTTTCATTCAAGTTGTCAAATTTTTGGCATTAAGTTCATAATATTCTTTTTTTTTTAACACTTTATTTTTAGACAAAGGGGAGGAAAGGGGGAAAGAGAGAGACACACACATCAATGTGTGGTTGTCTCTTGCATACCCCCTACTGGGGACCTGACCCACTACCCAGACATGTGCCCTGACTAGGAATCAAACCAGTGACCCTTAGGTTTGCAGGCCAGCACTCTGTCCACTGAGCCACATCAGCTGGAACATGTTCATAATAATTTTTTTTGAAACATTAATGTGTGGTGGCCCTTTATGTGCCCCCTATGGAGGACCTGGCCCACAACCCAGGCATGTGCCGTGACTGGAAATCGAACCTGCAACCCTTTGGTTTGCAGGCTGGTGCTCAATCCACTGAGCCACACCAGCCAAGGCATAATATTCTTTATTACACTTTTAATGTCTGTTTGTAGGGTGGTTATGATCACCCTTCTTAAAATCCTGGTGTTGGTAATCTGTAGTCTCTTTTCTTCCTGATTAGTTAGAAGTTTATCAGTTTTGTTGTTCTTTTTATAGAATTAATTTTTGCCTTTATTTCCTCTACTTCATTGTTTTCTGCTTTTATTTTTATCTTCTGCTTTCTTTGGGCTTACTTTGCTCTTTTTCGACTTCAGTAAGATATAGAAGTTTGGCCAGCATTATAGACCTTTTTTCTTTTCTAATATAAGTATTTAAAGCTGTACGTTTTCCTGTTGTAGTTGAATCTCACACATTCTGTTATATTTTAATTTTTATTCAATTAAAAATGTTTTCTAAATTTTTTTATGTTTTGATCCATAGAGTATATAGAAATGGGTTGTTTAATTTCCAAATCCATGGACTTTTTCTTGACTTCTTACTGTTACTGATTTCTAATTTAATTCCATTTTGATCGAGAGGGTCTATTCTGTATGACTTCAGTGTTCAAAGTTTTTTTTTAATTAAGACTCTTCATTGCCTGGCATATATGGGGTCTCTTGGTAAGCACACTATGCGCGTACTTGCAGGAACGTGTGTTCCGCAGTCGTTGGATGGAGTGTTATGTAAATATCAGTTAAGTCAAGGTGGTTGACTATGATGTTCAGATTATCTGGAGGGGGGGGATTCTGTCTAGTTCTGTCAGTTGCTTAGAGGGGAATATTAAGTATCCAACTGTGGTTGAAGAGTTATCCACTTGAATTATATTATGACCATTTATTTTGAAGATCTGTTATCAGCTGCATACACACTATGAGTGCTGTGTTTTCCTGATGTATGAGCTTTATATCATTATGAAATTACCCTTTTATCATTATGAAACATCTTTTATCCCTGAAGTTTCCTTTATTTGAGGTTAAGTTAGCCATTACAGCATGCATGTGCTTACTGTTTTTCCTATGTATCATCATCTTCCATCCATGTACTTCTGTCTGTGTCTGTCTCTGTATTGGGAGTGGTTCTTGCAGACAGCAACCTATAGTAGATGGATAATTTTTTTAAACCATTTTTATGGTATCTGTGTTTTAATTGCCTGTTAACACTCACTATCATTATTTAAACGATTGCATTTTCATCTGTCAGTTTAATCACCTCTCCCTTTGGTTTTCAGTAGCCAAGAATAATAGTGTTAATGAATACTGTTACTGTCTAATGTTGTATAATGCATTTTTTTATATCCCTTAAAGAAATATCTTACGAGAGAGGATCCCTTATATCTAGTTCAGTGCCTTAAGGCAAGATGGCGTGTAGTGCGTGTGCGATGAGCGCTGTGGAAAGAACTGTGCGTTGAGAATCAGCAGGCTGAGGTTCCACGCTGCCACTGTTAACTGGCATTATGTCCTGGTTCAGGCCGCTTGTTTATCTGTAAAAGTGGGAAGTGGAACTAGATTATCTCTAAAATTCTTTCTCTGACATTCTATGATTTAAAGATATGTATTAACATGAGAATTTTTATCTAAAATAATATGTTCGCAAGTTTTCATTGAGTGGTCACTTTCTGACAATGAAAAGTTTCCATGATTCATTTATATACGGGATCCAGCACAGATAACGCCCCTTCTTTTATTACAAAATCACAAGCTTGTAATTCTGTAGCATAACAATATCACACTCAAGCACACCACATGACATTTTAGGTGAAATGTACAAATTAAAACTATAAATTATTATACCCATATCAACCACACTTAAGCAGGCCTTACTTCTGTAGGACCCTGTATATAGCCCTTATATTTGAATGTGAATATAGTATTAAAAGAAGTGCAATAACTGATTTTTTTCCCTTTCTGTTAATAGTGTGTTGCTCTTGGTGTTTTTGCTGTCTGATTAGGAGTATAAGATTGTAGCATTCTTGTCAGCAATTGAAAGAATCAAAACTCAAAATGTTACGGGGTGTTTTTCATATATGTTAAACCTTGTCAACCAGCATGAATGAGGGAGCAAGGGTCCCTGACTAGTCCCTAAGCCAAAGTGTCACCAGTTTAGTTTTTCATAGGTAGGACTCTCAGAAATCAAAATTCTGTTGCTCTCTGTTTCCACAGTTTATGTTGGGCAGAACCCTATTATTTTATAGATCTTCTTGGCATAACTACCAAAGGCCAGGGAGAAACTTGACCACCATCTCAAACAAGAGGTGGGGGGATAGTTAGTTTTTAATCCTCAGACGCACCAAACATTTAGCTCAGTCATTCTTATGTCTAGAATATCACTAGCACAGTAT
This sequence comes from Anoura caudifer, assembly GCA_004027475.1. Classification (NCBI taxonomy): domain Eukaryota; kingdom Metazoa; phylum Chordata; class Mammalia; order Chiroptera; family Phyllostomidae; genus Anoura; species Anoura caudifer. The sequence goes on from PVKU01001571.1 coordinate 76,206, forward strand.
TGTGTCACAGGGTGTCCAGCCTGCAGCCCCAGATGGTTATGGATGCAGCCCAACACACAATTGTAAACTTACTTAAAACCTTTTTTCGCTCATAAGTTTTCATTAGTGTTTGTGTGTTTAATGTATGGCCTAAGACAATTCTTCTTCCAGTATGGCCCAGAAGTGCCAAAAGGTTGGACAACCTTGGTAAAACATAGAATTTTATTGAGATATTTTCTAGATATGATTATGGGGGGGAGGGGAGAGACTGTGTTCTGTGGTGCTACTTCCTAGGCATTCCACCAGAACCCCAGGTGTTATTTACCAGTTCAGATCTTTGGCCCTCCAAAGACATTTATAGAATCTGCTTACTCATTTTGGGACTGTAGATGCAGAAAAGAGTTTGTACATTGTGACTAATGAAAATTAATATTTCATCTATTATCCTTTTCAATTGTATCGTTACCCTAATTTTTTATTATTTAGTTTAATAATGGCAAATAGCATTTACTATTACTATTTGCAACGTGGTTTGAGCAGATGGAGCTGGGGGTAGAGAGATGTCCATGTAGGAAACTTCCCATGAGCCTTTCAGGAAGTGGGGCCTAGAGCTGGCGAGGTTTCACACAGGACTAGACTGAGGCACATCCAACTTCTGTAATGGCAGAGGCTTTTAACGAGGACTACAGCACAGTGACAGTAATGAGAAGTGTTCTTTGATGCCACAGCCTTCTTGGAGTGAGTCAAAAACCAGTTTCCAGAAGATTACAAAGAGACTAACATTTGATGTGCTGTATTCTCTCAGTGTCCCTCAGAGCAAGCAAGACAGTAAAGTCACTTTTAGAGGCCAGTTTCTTCCTTCTGAAATAGAAGTATGCTTCCCAAGAAATAATCTACGTCTCTTTTTATTTCTGCCACTTCTAGCTTTGTTTTTAAGTGGTCCTTGGTTTTATCTGCATGTCTTATCCTTGCATCTAGATTGTTAAGCACATCTGGGACAAGAACTATTATTATTTCTACTTCCTATAGAATACCTGACCTAGTGCTAGGTATCTTCTAGGGTTGGTTATTTGCAAGATGAAAGGTAAAGAGAGTTGTCTAGAGGCTGCTCTAGGAGTGAAGAGAGACCTCCTTTATCTTCAGTTATGCCTAATTCACATATTCATTCTTCATATTTACATTTTTGTAATATTGAAGGACTATTTTTAGTGCTGAAGTCATTAAGCAGTTACTTTCAAATGTATTCAAGCTTATACTGCCTTCCAGGAGCTTCCTGTCAAAATGGAGAGATAGACATGTCCATGAATAAGAAGGCAAACTGTATAGTACAGGCAGAGTGCTTTGGGAGTGGGAGCACAGAGTTGTTAGTTACTGGGAGGTGTGGGAAGGTGCACGGGGAGGAGAAATGGATTTGACCTGTGTTTTGAAGGTTGGGTAGGTGGCATTTGATTTTTGTTTGCTTTTGAATTTCCAGGTTGTTGTCCAATCTAGTCCCCCTACCTCCCGTTGTTAAAGAAAAAAAAAAATGCTGTCAACATATATCATTGGCTTAAGTTATGCTTTGAGAGAACAGTAGCATCTTTTATCGTCGGTACCCCTCCTATTGCATACAGAAAACGTAGCCCTGCACTGATGGGTAGAGGTCTTTAAGACTCTACTACTGCCAAAAGAGCGATAAAATGGGAATCAGAAGACTTGGGTACAAGTCCTGACTTTGTCTCTTAGAAGCTATGGTCAGGGTTGGAGAATGTTTGGCACATTTCCTGGATGACCAAGACCTTAAGAAGTCTGTGGCCCTTGAAAGGTATGGGAGTTGAACTAAGGTAGCCATACTGTTGGGTGACTGTCTAAATGATACAGAGAATTATAGCAGGCCATAAAATATCAGCTCAAAAATGTTACTTAAATAAGTTGAAAACCTGTATCCACATATTTACATATTAACAGTCATATTGATATCGCTACATCTCTGTTAGATGAAAAGTCAGGTTCAGTGATATGTAGGACTGAATATAACATAAAAAATTTCTAATAAAAATACAGTGATTTTGTAGGAAAGATGACTTTATTCTTTTTATTTCTGGTTATTGCTTTTCAAATGAAAATAGTGGTAAAAGCCTTTTATAAATAAAATGTTGGCTTTTTAAAACTTGAATGATGTTTTATTTCTCCATTTCTGTTCCTGCAAAAGGTAATGATATTTCCCCAGACGAAAGACATTTTTGAAATGGAGTTAAATTGTTGTGAGAATAAGATTTGCCTCTATGTCCTATACTAGATTCTGTCTACTTATGCAGAGACCTTATCATCTTTGTAGCCACTTCCTCTGTATGTCTTGGTTGGGCCTTTGACAAGCTGTGCAATAGAAGTGAATGTTCTCTTTCCTCTGGACAAATCCCCATGAGTGTGACTGCATGCCCACTAGTTTCTTCCTGGTGGTGCGAGTCTTGTGCTGCTGAGTTTGCTGACCTAATGGTGTCCTTTAACAAATACTGTAGGCTTTTAAAAATATCAATTAGTAGGAAGATTCATGATATGATTTTGGAATGTCTGATTCTTTTTTTAAGATTTATTTTAGAGAGAGGGGAAGGGAGGGAGAAACAGAGGGAGAGGTTCATCAATGTGTTGCCCCTCTTGCACACTCCATCTAGGACCAAACCTGCAACCCAGGCGTGTACCCAGACTGGGAAGCAACTGGCGACCTTGTGTTTTGCAGGACAATGCCCTACCATCCACCCGGTCAGGGCAGAATGTCTGATTCTGAGATGTTCTCATTTACTTATGCTCAGAGTTTTCTGCCCTTTGTTTTTTTAAATCAACTTTCATCTCATTTATTTTCTCCATAATATATGTGTTTGTTTTGGTTTTAAAAATAAGGTTTTTTTTTTTCCCAGATACATGTATTGTGTGGCATTACATACCTCCATTACTGCAGGCCTTGGTGCCTGCCTGTTGCAGAGTCATGGGACTTTTCTGATGCAGTTGTTTCCGAGAAGTCAAATGACTTAGTACTCTTTCTTAGAATTTTTGATAAAACATGAGCCCTTTTTTTCTGTCTTATGGTTCACCTTTAGTCTTATTGCTTCTGTAATCCTATACAAAACCTTACTGAGTACAGTAGTAAACAGGACCAAAGAATGAATGTCTACAATGAAAAACTTCAGAATTTGTCTTCCACTTCTGTGGTTCTTAACTTTCTTAATAGTTATTATTAACATAAATGTTAAGTCAGTTTTAATCGACAGTTAATAAAGGAATGTACCTAAAGGAGCAGCCAAGAATTACGGAAATTTTGGCTTTTAAGAAAGAGCTATGAACTTCTTTGGAAAGAAGGAAATTAAATTTAATGGCAAAAAAAAAAGTCTGCCCTCACCCTCCCCAAAGAAGTGAGAAAGCTGAGGAAGGGTGCATCATGGAAAACTGCTAGATTCCAGGGCATCAGAGAAGTTGAAGAGGAGAGAACTCTGATGTCTAATGCTGTCTGAGCAGTGTGATAAATTGGAATATAGAGCAAGAATTTTGAAGTTGGATGGACTCCACTTCAAACCTAAGTTGGATTTTAGGACAAGTATTGGACAAGTATTTAGTCCCTCTGAACTTCAGTTTCTTCATCTGTAAAATGGAGCTGGTAAGACACACTCCATAGAGTTGATGGAGCACTTCATATGTATGGAGTATATAGTGCAGTGGTTGGCTGCAGTGCCTCTGAATGTTAGTTCCTGTCCCCTCACGTCAGCACCCCCGTTAGCGAGTCATTTTCATTTATCTGGGGTTTTGGCCAGCATTAAGGCCATTAACTCAAACAGCTTGAATCTAATATGGTACTCACTACTCTGATATGTGGCTTTAGTAAACAAGAAAAAAGATTGCTAATTTTGTAAATCATTGCTAAGATTAATAGGCTTGGCAGAAAGACTTTTTTGTATGTAGAAGATATTTCACCTAAATTATTCCTATGATTATTATATATACCTTCCCTCCCTTTTTTATTCACATGACAGAAATACAGAATTGGAAATAAATAATGCAGATGGTTTTCACTTATATGAAAAATTGTTGGCTAGGAATTGAAAAATAGGATTTTCATGGTCGAAATGGCTGCTTTTAAGGAAATTATGTTCGTGGCATACTGCAGAAGAATAATGATGATGATGACAGTATTATGCTGCTTCAGTCACGTCGGTTCTGAGAGGTGTGGGTGCTCTTATCCTCATTCTGAAGATAATGGAACCGAAGCACAGAAAGGTTAATACCATTCCTGTTTGTATAGCCAGGAAGTAGCAGAGTCAGGATTTGAATTCAGGCACTCTGACTCCAAAGCCCGGGGTCTTACCACTGCCTTATACTGGGAGGGCAAAGAGAAGACAACCCTTTAAATCAGAGCACATGTCCTAAAGCTGTGGCAGGTTGTTTACTTGTAGGTTTGCCTCACAGGTATTCTGAGAGGAGCCTCACAAAGTGTATTGGGATCACCATCGAGACCAGACCTGATTATTGCATGAAGCGGCATTTAAGTGACATGTTGACCTATGGCTGCACAAGGCTGGAGATTGGGGTGCAGAGTGTCTATGAGGATGTGGCCAGAGATACCAACAGGTAAGATGGTGGCAGATGGTCTTGCACAAGCCTTCCTTACTCCCACCAATTAAATGTGTTCATGCTCGTTTTCCCTTCTTCCTACTCTTAGAGAAAGAGGTACAGGTATTCCTCCTTTAGAGTCAATCTTCCATCTGTGCTCTTAACCCCATTCCCTCTTTCTTTCTCTTCTAGCTCTTTTCTAGTTGCCCATACACATGCTTATATCTTTTCCTAGTCTTGTCGTAAACAGCCTTTTCCAAAATGGAAAGCAGAAGGCAGGTGTCAAGGTCAGTAGTTTAAAGCAGGAGAAAAGGCACAGGAGAATGGGAACAAAGAAAGGGGTTTGAACAGCAAGGAAGTCGAGGTAAAATGTAAGAGATCAGTTTTTGTGAAGCAGATGCCAGGTGACGGTGATGAGAAGGCTGGTGAGGCAGTGGGTGTAAACTTTCAGAAATTTGGGGGTGCAAGGAAGGAAAGAAGTACAGGCTGATAGAGCCGTGTGAAGTTCTCTTCCCTCTAGAAACATATCACTGAGTTGTGGAGAAAGGATACACATGGAAGGTTAGCTGTGTAAGGAGCTTTGTGATTAATTAGTAAATTAGCAAAACACAAGATTTCAGGAGTTTATTGAGCAGCAGAAATCACTGACCTAGGGTGGTGAAGGCAGGCTTCATGGAGGAGGTTGCGTTGGACCTTCCAGGCTATGTTAATAGGGTTTGTGTAGACGTGGTTGAGGGTTGTGCTGGGGGGAAGCAGAGAAACATGCATGGGCAGCACCCTAGGACCAGTCAGGGAGAGTGCCAGGCTGAGGCGGGGTGGGGGGGGGGGCTGTGCCAGGGAGGTGCCTGTGGAGAGGAAAAGAGTCTCTTGAAAGTTAGGGAGGCTTTCTGAGAAAATGACATCTAAGCTGACACCTGACTTACAGAAAGAGCATGAGTTAGGTGGGGAAGAGGACAGTTGCTTCAGGCAGAAAGGAAAATAGGAGCGGAGTGCTGAGGATGGGAGCACATGGCACATTTAGGGAATTCGGAGTGGTTCAGTTTGGTTAGAGGTGTAGGGCGTGAGGTGGCAAGAGGTGAGGCTTAAAGGTGCGCAGGGGGGCCAGGTTATGAGTCTTAGAGTCAGGCCAGGGAGTTTGGGCTTTAATCCAAGGACGCATTGTGAGCTAAGTTGTGATACCAGCACATCTGTATTTTAGAAAGATCACTTTATGAGGAGCGCGGTATGGGGATGGATGAAGAAGACCGAGCTAGAAGGAAGACCGGTTAAGAGTCTGTTGCAGTAAGTTAAGCCAGAAATGATGCCCTGAAAGGTGAAGGGGACAGGGTTTGGTGACCGAGTAGAAGGGAAAGTGAGAGAGAATGGGAAGAAGAGGTGGCTTGGAGGGAAGATGAGTTTCATTTTAGATATACTGAGGTTCAGATACTTGTGGAAACTTTGCTTTAGAGCAAGGCTGTCCAACAGATCTGTTCTGTGGTGATGTTTTATACCTGCGCTCTCCAATATGATAGCACGTCTGAGGAACTGGGTCTTTTCATTTTAATTAATTTAAATGCAAACTTGAGTAACTACATGTCCCTAATGAACTACAGCATTCCACAGTGCAACGCTAGAGTGTTGGATGGTTGGGTGTGGTTATCAGGAGAGAGACCTAGCCTATCAGTTGGGAACTTGTTAGCAGTTGAAGCCCTGGAAATGGATGAGAACGTCCAGAGCCTGGGATGGAGTCCACAGTCTCCAGGACTGTTTTGTGGAGAACGGAAACACTGTTGGTGGGGAAAGGGCTGACTCGGAGCTTCAGTCTCCAGTAGCCCCAGACTCTTATAAGGGCTTGTTTCCTACAGGAGTGGGGCACAAGCACGTCAAGATGACTTACCCAGTTGGCCCCACATGATTCTGTCTTGCCACTGAGTCATTCTCTCTTCTCGCTGTTTTAAGGACCCTCCAACCCACCAGAGTGAAATCTGTTCTGTGCGCAGGTGGTGTGTGTCTCCTCTCTTCCTCCCTCCCTCTCTTGCTGTCTTTCATTTCAAAAGATTTTAAAAGGAAAGAAAATAATAGGATGCTGCTTCTGCATGGTTTTTGAGCTCATTATTCTGGTTTTTAGATATTTACATTATTAAGCTTATTTTGCCTGATAATGCTAAATCAAATAATTTCAGTGTCAGAACTTTGATTAGGTGCATTAAGGGAGTTTCTGAGAAATACCTCAAGTGAAAATGAAGCTTTGGTTGGGTAGCTCAGTTGGTTAGAGCGTTGTCCCAATCCCCCAAGGTTGTGAGTTCAATCCCTGCTCAGGGCACATATAAGAATCAACCAATGAGTGCATCAGTAAGTGAAACAAATTGATGTTTCTCTCTTTCTCGCTCCCTCCCCCTTCTGCTTTTCTCTCTCTCTAAAACCAATTTTTAAAAAATCTTTTTAAAAAAGTAAACATTATTTACTTCCAGACCTTTTCAGAGATGGAGATGTAAAAATGATTTTCTGAGGTTTTCCTGCAACCACACTGTCTGCATTACACATCTCCGAGATCGTTTATCCTCTGTTAACCTTGGTGCCCATTCATTTGTGTCACACATGGTGGGTTCTCTCTCCTCAGGGGCCACACCGTGAAGGCAGCGTGTGAGTCATTTCACCTGGCCAAAGATTCTGGTTTCAAAGTTGTGGCTCATATGATGCCTGATCTGCCGAATGTGGGCCTGGAGAGAGACATTGAGCAGTTCACAGTGAGTGTTGCCTTAAACCAGGCTGACGTGGAACGCCTCTGCATGCTGCTTCTCCCTCTCTGCTCTTTTTGATTGCTTACCATTGGCTATTTTTCCCATATGAAAACAATGTATTCTCGTTGTAGAATAGTGGAAGCACACTAGAGCAGGAGGGGCCACTCACAGACCCAGCACCCAATAAAACCCTAACATCTTAATTCATTCCCTTTGAGGATATTGTTATGCTCAGGCTTTTTGTGGGGGGTGGGGGTATGCGGTGGTTCACACACACACACACACACACACACACACACACAGTTATTATGATAGGTAGTTATTTAATAGCTTTTTCACTTAACATTATAACAAGCATTTACTCATGTTATAGCCTGGTCTCTGTTAAATGTTAACACATTCAAATATCTGCTTAATTTCCATTGCATAAATATGTCATACTTTGCTTAATCACTTTCAGGGTTTTTTTTAAATCAAAGATACCACCAGTTTTTTATATTGTAAATAGTACTACAGGTAAACAATTTTATGCAAAATAATTTTATTTCTTTAGGATAAATCCCCTGGGGTAGAATTATCAGGTAAAGGTATAAGTACTAAAAGACTCTCACCATATTACTTGCTTTTCAGAGAGTTGTAGTTGTTTACACTCATTTCATCAGGGTTATCTTTTCCTCCAAACAGTTCTCTTCTGTTTATGTATTTTCTGTATACACGTATAAAATATTTTTATGTTTGCTAATGTGATGGGTAAAAGTGCCCCTTCAACTTGCAGTTTATAACAATAGTAACATTTTTATATTTGTATGTGATGATTATAATTCTTTCATCTTTTTAGAATTGTGTGTTTGTGCCCTCTGACCAGTTACTCTATTGGGTTTAAATGTTTTTAATATTAATTTACATGAACACCTAGGTAAGGACATTCTGGATTTATTGTTTTTCATATTTGTTACAGATATTTTTGCCAACCTCTCTTTGGCCTTTTACTTTTGTTTCTGTTTTCAAATCGCTTGTTTGCTTGCTTGGTGATTTCCTCAGATGCTTCTATGCTTAGAACTGCCTTTCTCTTCCAGAATTTCATTAATCAGTGAAAGAAAATACTGTTTTCTTCTACCCTTTCTGCTTTTTGAATTTTGATACTTAATTCTGGGGTTTTGAGGATTTTTTCTTTTTACTCTATCACGTGTTAACCTAATTCATGTTAGCTTTGTCTTTGGAAACGACACTGGTGAAAACTTTTCTTCAGATTCTCAGATAGGGAAAGTATCTTAGGGATTTCCTTTTGGAGAAGGTGGTGAAAATACTTAGCAAGTTATTGTCATCCACAAAATTACTTTAATTTTTGGTTTGTTAATAAAGTATTAATTCACTGTGCCTTATTTGTGAAGTTACTAATTCTTTCCTTTTAAGAAGTTTATTATTTTGGAGCCAGTGAATTACAGCTGAGGGCCTACTTATGAGACAGCATTGATTCACAGATGGCCCTGGTACTAATTCCCCCGTACTGGCTGGGTAGGGGGTTTTCAGGCTCTCTCCTCACTAGTTAATAGCTGGGAACTCGGACTCCAAGCCTAAAAGGCACCTGAAACACACTTTCTTTAACACAGCTCCTGGGTGGACCAGTGGTATAGCCAGCATTCATGTAAGTACCTTTGGAAAAAAAATATGTCAAGTTTCAAGTAATAGCAAATATCTGAGTCTCAGTGTTCATTTTCTTAGTGTCTTTGAAATATAGTAGTCCCCCTGTCCACAGGGGGTACCTTCCCACATCGCATGGCTGTCTGCAACTGTGGGCAGTGCTGAACCCTATATATGCTTTGTTCTTTCTTACACATGCGTACCTATGATGAAGTTTAATTTATAAATTAGGTCCAGTGAGAGATTAATAATAACTAAAAATAGAACAGTGACAGCAACATGCTGTAATAAAAGTCATATGACTATAGTTACTCGTTTTTAAGGGATCCTTTGCTGGAGTCTTTGTTTAGGCTCAATGCTTTCTGACACAACACGTTGCTCTCTTTTTGTTTATGTCTTCTACCCACACTGTTAGTGCTTTTTCCATCTTTACTAAGCACTTAACCATACATTGTGGCCATAACCTTTGCAGTATGAGGTACAACAGCAAAACTAGCACAAATTTCTTTTCCTTGTTCACAATTTCACGGACAGAAGATTCATTCATACCATAGATTTTAGCAGCCTCAGTATATCATTATTCTTTCCTTGTAAAGTCAGGAACTTTCATCTTTTCGTATAAAGGAAGCATTCTGTAGCTTCTTGGTACAGCTGAATTGTCAGCATCACCACACTTGCACTTTGGGGCCGTTATTCAGTGAAATGAGGGTTACTTGAACACAAGCACTGCGATTCCTGGCAGTCGGTCTGGGAACTGAGTGGCCGCCAAGTGGCCAGTGGGTATGTAGTGTGCACAGTGGATGAGCCACGAGGGATGAGCCACGTCTAGGCTAGAGACATCATCCCACCACTCGGAATGGCAGGCAGGCTAATGCTTATGAATTGTTTACTTGTGGAATCTTCCATTTAATATTTTTAGACCATTAAAATTTTGGACCACAGATGACTAAAACCATGGAAAGCACGACTGTAGAAAAGGGGGGGCTGCCTTTAAGATTAGTTCAGTAATAACTGCAAAGACAGCCCTTCATGTAAATAGATTTATCTGCTTGTTTGTAATCTTTATAGAGAAACCCACAGGGAAGAGGAGACAGTCATATGCCTTTTCTAACTACATCCAAGCAAATGAGTGACAAAAGAGAGATGAAATGAGAAGTCTGATTTTTCTCCAAAGAAAAATTCTCTGCAAAATTAACTTATAAATTGCCTTAAAATAATTTCTGCATATCAGTTAGAAAAAGGTAAGAAAATGGGCAAAACAACTTGAACAGGTGCCTCACAAATAGGATATTCAGATAGCCAACAAATCTGTTTTTTCTTAACCCTGTGTTTCTCATTCTTTAATCCTATAGTGTATATAAACCTGTTTTTTCACAAATAATTTAAGAAGTTCTCTTTACCCATATGTAGTGCAGTTTTATAGTGGTGTATCTTAGCAAGAGTTTTCAAATTAATTGTGTTAGATATTGGAGGTTCCTGTCACAAGGGAACTTTTTTTTACTCCAGTAGTGCCTTGGTACTCTTGGGATTCATTCAGGGAACCCCTCTGGATAACAAAATGCACAGCCGCTCAAGTCCATTATATAAAATGGGGTGATGCTTGTATTTAACACACACATCCTCCCGTATACTTTAAATCATCTCTAGATTACTTATAATACCTAATGCATTGTAAATGCTATGCAGATAGTAGTTATATTTATCATTCAGGGAATATTGACAAAAAAGTCTCTACACGTTCAGTACAGATGCAACCATTATAGGCCTAACTACACAGTATATGTCAGTAACAGCGTAACATTTTTTCCTGAATATTTTCAATCTGTGTATGCAGAATCCTCTGATATGAGCCAGCTGTACAGGTTAATTTCCCCCTTTTAACATCTTTTATGTTCTCTTCCTAAAACCTGTTAAGCAAATGTTGGCTACCCCAGATTGATCATATGATATTTTCTAGTTTTATTTGCCCTTTTTTCTGCTTTCTTACTGTTTGCTCAATTTTATCTTTCAGCCTACCTGTTAAATATTTTTATTTTTGTTATAGTTTTAATTTCTAAGAGTTCTTTCTATATTTTGGCTGTGTGATTTTCTCTAATACCCTGTTCTTTTTTTATGGGTTAATATAGCTTTTCTTACCTTTCTGATGGAATTATAGTTGGTTTTTCTATTTTCCTTTATTCAGTGCTTCAGTTGTCCTCCACATCCTTTTTTTGTTTTGTTTTGATCTGCTTTTCATGTCCTAGGCTTCCTTCAAGTTTCTAGTGGTTCATAGCCAAATGGTCACACTTGCCAAGTGAGGGGCCTAAAAGTCAGACTGCAGGCTCGATGTGGCCAGCTGCTAGTGTGCCTCACTGAAGGTGTTCATGTGGTGGGTTCTCCTTTCTTCTGGGAATTCCCAAATGTCAGTGTCTTGAACTCTTACCTAGTGCCGTTTAATTGATCCAGAGATGAACTCCCTAACTTCCTGTCACAAAGTTGCAGGCAGGGAGTCCCCCAGTCGTGGGCTGGCCTTCACTTACTCTCCCTGTTTTCACTCTTGATCCTCACCCAGACCTCCTTTTGTGGCTGGGACCTCAGAATCCATTGGCTTTCTAGCTTCTCCAGTAAAAACATAGGCAGGTGACTGCTGTAGGAAGGGACAAGGCAGGGATAGATCCCTTTCTGGACTGATTTTGATCCAGTGCTCTCTCCCATCCCGCCCAGTTCTTGTCGCTTGTGATTTATGAACACTTCTGGGACTGTGGTGTGCCTGAGCTGGCCTTTCACTGCTGTCTGTCCCCCTTTACAGGTACTTGATTTGCAGTTCTCTTCACTCGCAAAATCATTTACCAATCTTCCATCCATTCTCTGGCTTCCAGGAATTTATCATCATCACCTGTTTCCCTCCCGTCTCCTCTGATGTTCTCTGTTTTTTGAGGTTTATACTTTAAAAAAATAATTCTTTCCTGTTGTTTTACCATGGTTTTGAAAAAGAAACATATTTTAATTATCAATGTTTAACCAGAAGTCCAGAACCAATTTCTTCTATCATTCTTTTTAAAGGAGTACATCAGTGCATATGTCTCCAAAATTTATTATACAAGTATCAGAAGTACTTTTCTGGAATCCCATGTTCCAGTGTGGATTCAAACTAGGATGAGAATGGTTGCATACATGTTCCTTATGGGTGGCTATAGAATATTTATTAAAGACCTGATGAATCTTCAATATAAAAATGTTACAAGGAAAATTATATGCAATTTTAGAAGAATATCCTTAAGACCAAATTGTGCACAAAGAATACAGCACTTTAAGAACATGACTAATCAGTGAGAGAGATCAAGTACTCTACAGTTATCTTCCTTTGTAAAGCAAGTTAAACAATGGATGGCTCTGCAAGAATAGTATAGCACAAGATAAAAGCCTTTTTACAGTTCACAAGATACAGTACTGCTGGCTGAAGAGATGCTAATGCTAGCGTGGGAGTGAAAGGGAACTGTATGAGTCCACCTTCACTCCTCATCATATATCATGCAAAATCAAGATACAAACAATTGAGCAGTGCGAAGTCATGGAAAGGTGAATGCCTTATGTCTTCTTGTTATGTCCCAAATAAAGAAACAGGGCAGCCAGCTGGGGATGATACCGTACAGGAAATGACTGTGTCAGAGAAGACGGATTAGACGTAGTGCTCCATGTCCAAAATAAATGGACAGTGTGTATCTCAGGTTAGGAATGGGGCCAGTTGGTCGGAGGACAGAATAGTCATAATCAGAGATCTGTGTACTTTCTGCATAGAGCCCAAGAGTAAACATTTTAGGTGTGCAGGCCAGATGATGATCTCTGTCACAGCTTTTTAAAAGTTTAAATAATATATTTCATTACTGAAAGAGGATAGAATTGAGAGGTAAAGGTGGGCACTGGATAAATTGTCAGTAAGATGATGATGTTAAAAAAGCAGTAATAGACAATTCAGTAGGATTTTTTTTAAGTGAGCAGCTTATATTTGAAGGTCAGGAAGGCCTCTGTGAAGAACTGACATTTAAGCTGAGACCTGAAGGTTAGCTAGATGAAGAAAACTTGGTGAACTTTCCAGGCAGAGGAAATTGCCTTTGCAGAGGCAGAAAGGCAAGGGCTGAGAGTGGCATGAGGTCAGGGTGCAGCAGTAGACAGGCTGGATTGAGGGGGACTTGGAGTCCAGCAGACACATGCTTTGCTCCAGTGAGGCTATATAAACAGTAAATTCTGTCTATATCCCCTGCCTTGATGGAAAGGGAAGGAAAGGCAATCGAAGGACCAGGTGGGTATGTGAAAGAACCTGGACCAGGTTTGAAACTTGTACATGTAATCTCTACATACAGCTAATGGAGAAGTAATTTTCTGTTCTCTATTCACAGGAGTTTTTTGAAAACCCTGCTTTTCGTCCTGATGGTTTAAAACTTTACCCTACCCTGGTGATTCGAGGAACTGGGCTGTATGAGCTGTGGAAATCGGGGAGATATAAGAGCTACTCTCCTAGTGACCTGATTGAGTTGGTGGCTCGGATTCTTGCCCTTGTGCCTCCATGGACTCGAGTGTACCGAGTGCAGAGGTAGTGTGTTATCTGTTATGCCTGAAATAATCAGTGACTACCTGTTGACAATTTCTAATGGGAGTAGTCTGATTTCATATGCAGGGGGTAGAATTTTTTTTTTTTTTAATTAAAAAAGGGACACCTGGAATGCCAACCATAAATAGAGAGGGATGGAGATGAAAGGACACTGTGTCCATGCCACTTTGCCAGTATCATACTTATTCATGGATTCCTCTTTCCCTTTGTTCATAATCCAGGAGGTGGAGCCATGAAGGTAATAGGTATGGTACCTGATCCCAGGAGCTTATGATCTAGAGCAGGATTTCCTTTCCAGGTCTACTTCAGTCTCGGTACATATCAAGTGAGTGTGGGAGGTGAAGTGTGGCCATGTGTCTGTTATCCCTGTTCTGGAGCCTCTGAAGATAAAGCAAGGAGTGCCAACAATCATTCTTTGCAGATATTAATGTAACTATGGGGAAAGAGTGACATATTCCCCATGGCATGAAGGAAAGCAACTGTTTTTTCCATAGAGAGAAATTAAGGTCTCACTTGCAAGTATGGACCTTTTTCTTTTTTTATCGGGAAATAGAACATTGAGGGGAAATTTAGAAGCCATAAAATCAGCTATTTACCTACAATTCAAACAAAACTATTCCCGTATTTGCTCTCCGTTAGGCACATTTCCACCACCCTGTGAAAAGCTGCCTGGAGTCCTGTGTTACCAGTACAGCAGTCCCCCTCTACCAGCAGGGGATGTGTCCCAGCCCCACAGCGGATGCTGAAACTGTGGATAGTACTGAACTTAGATACACTATGTTTTTCTCTACACGTGCATACTTGTGTAAAGTTTAATTTATAAATTAGGCACAGTAAGAGATTAACAACAATAACTAATAGTAAATAGAACAATTTTAACATTATACTGTGATAAAAGTTACATGAATGTGGCATTGTTAAGCAAAACCAGGGTTACTTGAACACAAGCACCACAGTGTGACAGTCAGTCTGATGACCGAAACAGCTGGCGAGTGACTAATGAGTGAGCAGCATGCACCTTGGAGATATGCCTGAACAAGGGATGATTCACATCCTGGGTGGAAGGGTATGGTGTGAGTGGCGCAAAGTTTAAAACTTACAAGTTGTTTATTTCTGGAATTTTCCATTTAATATTTTTGGATGGAAGTTGACCACCGGTAAGGTGTGTGTGTAGGGGGGGCTCTGCCCACAGCCCCCCACACCTCATCTGCCAGGGATGAGAATAGGTCTACCAAGACATGATCTGCTTGGGGAGGAAAGGTAGCTGAAATCTCAAAGGAGAAGGGCCAGGAGCCTTTTCCTCAGTGGGCTTTTATTGCGTTCAATTTGCACAGGAATGCAGGTAAAGCTCATCAATCACTGTCAGGCAGTAAAGATCAAACAATAGATAACATACAGAGAACTGTGAGGGCCTATTCTGAGTCAGGGTCAATTACCTAAAGGGCTGTAAAACTTGCAGAAACAAACTCATTTTGTGCTTGCACCCTTAACAGAAAATTGAGGGCATTCTTAGCAAAGCAGGTTTCACAGGATTTTGTGTATTCTTTCTTAGGCTGGATCTCCCTAGGAATCACCCATTCCTGCCCAGGGCTACACCGCCCTCCAGCATTGTTTCAGGCTTAAGGCATTGTTTCAGGTTTAAGACAGGCAGGAGAAGTAAGGCAGTCAAGAGATTAGGAGACTTCTTGCAGACAGAATGAGGACTCGGGCTATGCCAAAGCCGAGGACCAAGGGTCCATCACCCCCTTTTTCTATAATCCCCTAAGTCCTTTCCCAAGGGCCCCTTCATGACCATGCCTGTCTTAGGTCATCCCTCCGCTGAGAAATCTTACCCATCATTGGCTTACCTGTCATCTGCCCAGGGCCAAGCAGGGTGAAGTAAAAGGGGGCAGAGGCAGTGCCCTACCAGGAAGATAAGCTTTGTCTCCTTAGTGGCTAGCCGGGGGCGGGGGTGGGGGGGGTGGGGGGGGTTACAGTTTCTGAAACCAGGCAGGGCAGTTCCCAACAGTAACTGAAACTGCTTGGAAACCAAGGCCTCAGATAAGGGGGGAGGTACTGTACAAGGTCAAAAGGTGACATAAATGCATGTACAGTCTATTTTTGAAACTAGTATCCACTGAACACAAAAATTGCATCAGTAATAATATAAAATAATGATTCCTGAGAATAAGCAGAATTGTCGATCAAAGAAAAATTACCAAGGCTATAAAATAATGGAGTTGCTTACAGGTCAAAGGACATTTAGACTATACTTCTGCCACAACATATTGATTTCTTAACTTCTGTAAATTATTGGTCCACATCAAGGATCCAGATTGCCTCTATGATCTGTGTATTTTAAAATACACCTAAAAATACTAAGGAGACAGTTGAGTAGAAAATTCAGCTGTCAGAATTGTTTGCATTGTCCTCCCCCCTTTTCAACCTTTTTGGCACAGCCGAGTCCAAAAGACATTAGGAGGTGCTGAACAGTGCAGGCGTGTCACTTGGAGAAGTAGGGAGCCACAGGGCCAGAGCAGGGTGAGAAGCATGTTCCTGTGGAGGGGGCAATGGGCATTCCCGCAGAGGGCTGATCTGGCACAGGACGCCTGAGCTGACAGGGTGAAGAGGGCATCTCTGAGAGGATGGCAGCAAACAGGATGCTTGCAGAAGGTTCATCCAGCAAGCATGACCTAGTACATAGATAATATTAAGGATAACGGGAGCTGGTTTTTTGTTATCTGAAAAGGGAATTACAGGTGTGAAAAAGGAGAAAAATAAAGTGTACTTCGTGGTGTTTTGGAATGGGAGTGGTGGGGGTGGGGGGGAGACCATCTGTATGTGTCCCCTTTTCGCAGTCTATTTAATGCCACATTTTCTTTTTTGCATTTTTGTGCTGTGTCTTGGTGATTTCACTGTTAAAATGTTGTCAGTGTAGTAATGGAAGTGTTGTGTAGTGTTCCTAAGTGCAGGCAGGCTGTGCTGTGCCTTATGAGAAAATACACTTGTTAGATAAGCTGCACTCAGCTGTGGTCAGAGCACCACTCGCTGCAAGTCGAGTGTTAGTGAGTATATGTATGTGTGTCCTCACACAGAAACACATGCACTGTAACACGAGTTATATAGTCATCCATTTATGAAAATGTTGTGACCAGAGGCACATAGGAACCTAACCCTGTATTTCCTCTAGGAGCAGTGTTAAGACCTTCAGGCATTAAGTGTTCACGGCAATTTTGTGGAACGTAACTACCACAAGTAGTGGGGGCTGGCTCTACCTTGTTGCAGAGTGCCTCCCACCGTGCACCTGCTGGTTACAATGTGGCAAAGAGCAACCCGGCCTTGGAGAAGCCTGGCGGCCACTCAGTGTGCACGTCAGCAGTCGCAGCGCACACTGTGGTTGCGCTGTCACTTTGGTGTTATCAGCCAGAACTCTGTATTCTGAATCTAATCCCAAGGAGGCACCAGACAAACCCAAACTGAGGAACTTTCTAAGAAAATAAGTGGCCTGTAATCTTCAAAATTAGGGGAATGGAGGAAAGGGTTCCCTTTTGAATGGGGCTGAGGAGACATGACAACGAAATACAACGTGAAGTTCCTACTGCATCCTTTTGCTATAAAGAGCATCAGGGAGACACCGGTGAGGCCAGAATGGAGTCGGGTTAGACAGTAGTCAAGTGTCAGTGCTAATCCCCTGATTTTGGTGGTTGTATTGTGTTTATGTTAGAGAATATCCTTGTTGTAGGAAATACTCAAAGTGTTCGAGGGGTGTTGGGACATCTTGTTTCAGTTTACTTTCAGATAGTTACAGTTATTTGTACTGCATATGGGACTTTTCTTTAACTTTGAGATTGTTTCAAAAAATGGAAATTAATACAGTGGAAAACAAAGATGCAATAAGTATTACTAGGAAAGACAAAAAAAGATCATTTGCATTTAGTGGATGTCGGCAGCCCGAGCACAGTGAAGGCACCACTTCCCAACAGCAGCGCACGGCAGTATGGCCGTTCTGTGGGCCTCACTCAGCCTGCTGGTCCTGATGGCTCAGCTGGGAGTGCCTCAGGCACGTACTTGGCCTGATTACCTGTGGTGGGCCCCCACAGACATTTACTCCAAGCGGGGAGGGGTGGGGCAGTGTAGTGGTGGGATGAGTCCTTGTGCTTTCTGTCGTGACTGCAAGATGCACTTCACCAAAATTGTCAGGGAAATCTGTGAGGAACAAGATTCATTACGGTCCTGTAGGGTGCCCGGCAAGCCCACAGGCACAGCAGGTTTGGGGGCTTGGGAGAAAGCACAGACCTGGAGCTCTGCCTTTATTAGGAGTCGAGGGTGGGGCCTAGGTTTTTATGGGTTTACTCTTTATTGGCTAATTTAAAGCGTAAAGTGGGAGTTAGGGTACAGGTGGGGAGAAATTGGGTCACTCAAATGGTCAGTTACCCAGGTTACCCAGGCCTTTCTGGAAGAGTGAACTTCATGGGTGGGGACACCTCAGTCCTCATGTGGTGGTTTGCTGGTGGCTGTGACAGCTGCTAACACGTTTATTCAGGATGGATGCCTTCTGAAATGGATGCCTTACAATCAAAAACTTAGTGTCAAGCATTCATACTACAATCAAAATGCTTAATGTCAGGCATTTAAACCTCAGGGTAACCAAAATATAAATACCTCTCCCAGCACGGCAACAGAAACCGCGCAGCCGTAGACATCATAGTTAGGTAACTCATGGTTAGGTAGTACTCCAGAGGAACAAGGCACAGACCACTCGGGCAGTCAGAGGAAGCGCTTGCCTTCGCCCCTTCACTTTCAGCTGTAATCAGTGAGTCGGAAACAACAGAGGCATTGCTATAACATTAAAAGCTTAATTTTGTAGATTTGAAATGTCACTATGGGGCACTATCCTGGGAGGACTTCGAGAAAACAAGAGCAGCAAATACAGTCTCTGTAGAAAGATTGTAAAGAGGCTGTGACAGGAAGAAGTAGGAACATGCACACTAAACAGCTGTAAGGCTGTATGATGAGAAAGGCGAGAGTGTGGAAACCAACTTGAGGCAGGTTAAAGAGACCTCCCTGTGCTCAGTTCTCCTGCCATGGCCCTGTTACCCCTGGCTCTCCAGGGACTCAGCCAGCAGCAGAGCCCAGGCCAGAGGACCCGCCGGCCCTTCTGTTTCCCTCACAGCAGCACATCCCTGACGGGTTCCCCTGGGACAGGTGAGTGCGGGCCTGACATTCAGAAGTACCACTCTGTTACTCTACATGCTGCAGGCGAATTAGCGCTTAATGGAATGCACACTGTAAAACAAGAGGTAAAATCTCCTTAGAAGCGTGGAATTAGCAATGTCTCTACTGAGTTTGAGGACAGTCGGTTGTTGAAGGTAATGATGACTCAGTTCCCGACACAGTGAATGCCTTTGGTGGAGCGAGTTATCTGGAGTCCAGCTGTGATGTCAGATTTCCATGCTTTCTTTGGGGCAGATAATTTACTTTACTTTGTGATTCTTTTCTAGGTTTTTTAGTGTAAAGATTAAAATCTTTATGGTATTTTCCATTTTATTTTTATATTTTTTATTTTTAATAGTTATTATTTTGGTATACAAGTTTCCATTAGAATTCTGGCTTTTTTAATGTTACTAAGTTACTGTGGACTAATGTTGAGTTCAGCATTTGTTCTTCTGTAAGCATGGGCAGATTTCTTGAGATACATTGTTACTTTATGTTTTGCATTGACTATTACTGAACTATTTCTATGAATACTTGCATAAGTATTCGAATTATAATTTGCTGCTTACTTTCTACACACTTTTATTTCTGTTTTCTTTGTATATTACTGCATAAAAATGATTCAGATTTAGTTTATATTGACTTGCTTCTTGTTGTCAGTAATCACTGAACTTCCAGAGCCGACCTTCGCATGCTGGGGTGTTAGCCGCTGTTCTTAAGTCCCAGTACAGCTCTTTCTAGCAGTGTGGTTTTACACTTTTTTCCAGTAGTCTGTAGAATGTTACTAATTATCCAGAACTTATATTTTCTTAATTTCCAGCTATATAGTACTATGTTGATATGAACAAAGTAATATTTTCTCTATAAAGCTACTTTAAAATCACTTTCAATATATGTATTAATAACAGGCTAACATTATTTTTCCAATTTCCTTGTAAAATTGGGATGTATCTTTACACAGAAATACATTTTATACATTGGCAATTTTTGGTTAAAGACTGATATCCATAGTTATAATTTTAATGTAGATAGTAGTCTAGCATTTTAATTTGTCTTATTCGGTAAGCTGTTCTCTAATGTTGGACATTAGTTGCTTCCATGGTTTTTTATTTTTAAAATTTTAATCTTCCTGGCCTCCTACAGCTAACATGTATGTACGTAGAACGTTTACTTATGTCAGAGTTACTTGTTAGAGCAGTGTGATTCAACAGATGATGAAAGTCTAAGCATCTTTACTACGGTGGTTGTTTTGTTGTTTTTATTATTTCTGGAACAAGGGGAGTGTAAATGAATGTTTTAATTTTTCCTAAGTATATTGATACAATTTTCCAAAAGGATAATACCAGGTTAGGGAAAATAAATAGTTACTGGTTTTACCATAACACTACAGATGGTTATGTTTTTTATTTCATTTACCTAGGGGTATTAATTTGTATTTCTCTAGTTAAAACAAGGATTAACCTTTTTTTCCATGTAACTGATTATTTGTGTTTCTTCTTATATCAGTTGTCTGTTTATATATAATTTCCAGTCATGGAATTTGGATCAAAAAGGAGATGGCACTTTTTATTGAAATAGCTAAAAAAAAAAAAAAGCTTCATAAGTTTTCCCTTTTCCTTTTACGGGCCTTTGAATTCTTTCCTCCTGCACAAATAAGACAAGGAAACCAAAAAGCCACGTCCACGTTCACATAGTGCACTTAACACTTAATAGCAGTTTGGTAGCTGTGTTCTGGTAAAACAATTTCATGCGTACAAATCTGTGCAAGGGGCGCGTGGGTGTTAGGACAGCATTAAGTGGCTGAGAAACCTTCTGATTTAAGAAAAGAGAATCACAGGGTTTTGACTCCGAATTGTTTCTTCTCTCTTCAGTTTTAAACTTTTAAAGAAATTCTGAGAATGTAGAAACCATTCACAAAAGAGAAAGCTGCCTGCCTTCTAGAGTGTTTCATCCAGGCAATTTTAATAATTATACTTGATTTATTTCTGATTTTTACTATAAATCATAGTAAAGGGAAATCGTACATGTATTTGTGTTCTGTGCCTTCAGAACATATGGCTGTTTCATTTCTACCTATGACAGCTTCCACTGATTGTAGGCCATGTGTGAGTAGAGTTCAAAAAATTTTAGAAACTGTTTTAGGCAGGTATCAAGAGGGAGGAACTGAGGAAGGAAAGTAGAAAGGAAGATATTTCAAATGAAAATATAATGTTTTATACTTTTTTCCCTAAATACTATATTTTACTAATTGATTACTGATATTTGTAATTGGTCATGTCTCCTGCACCGTCTTTTTTTTCCCTTAACTAACTTACACTGTTAATTTTGACAGTTGAGTCAGTAACATCTTACCTGGTGTTTTTATGAAGCAGCACCCTAATAGATGGTTCTGCATTGCAGGCCTGAAGGGTGTGGTCCACGAGATTCTGCCCAGACACATGGCAGAGCCCCTTGAAACTGCGGCTGCCCACAGGCTGTTTGGCAGCAGCAGCCTCCCCAATACGAGATTTAAATCACTGCAGAGCGTTAGAAAAGGAATACCAGTGTGCCACCAAGACCTGCTTCTGAAGTGTGACAAACTTCAGGCCAAAAAGAGTGCTAGACATCACTTTGAAAGGTTTTTTTGATGAGCAAGTTGCAAATATTAGCACCACTAAGATTGAAATACTACCTGTTGAGCCCTGGCCAGGTAGCTCAGTTGATGAGAGTGTCATCTGGATGCACCAAGTTTGTAGGTTTGATCTTAAGTCAGGGCACATACCAGAATCAGCCAAGAATAAATAAATACGTGGGGCAACAAATCGATATTTCTCTCTCTCAAATCAGCAAGTAAAACTTCTTTTAAAAAAGAAATATTACCTGTTGAAATAGAAAAGTGAATATTATCGAATGTAATTTTTCTTCAAGCCAAGAAAGTACAACTAGATTGAAACAAATTGAGAAACCTAAAAAAAATTTTAATTCCTCCTTAGATGGATGGAGCAAGTTCATTTGGCCAGTAATCTCATGTGGGTTTGGAAGTTCTAGAAGACTGTGATGTTGCCTTTTTTGTCTTTGTAGATCCCAGATTGCTTCTTCATACACACTGCTTTGCCCATAGAAGATGTTCTGCATACATAGAACTATCTGCCTTCATTTTCAGTGACAAGGACTTTATCACTGAAAGTGGAGATTGCTGCATTCCTGTTCTCTAATGGGGAAAAACTCCCATCTGGTGTACTCAGGCATGTCACTGCCAAAGGCCCTTAGAGCCATGTTGCATCTTTGTAGTTCGTAAATTTAAAAATATTTATGAACTTTCAGCATCATTTTAAAGCCCCTTTTTATCAGATACTCAATGACTTGTGCTTTGTGATAATCTTCAGGGACACATAAAATAGTTATTTTTTTTGTTTTGCTTAGTATAAATGTCTCTTCAGTCAGAAATCATTACTAATGGTTGTTGTATACTTGTTTTCACTTTGTAATCTCATAAAGTGATTTTCTTCAGGTGTTTCTTACAAAAGCCCTGAGTGGTAGGTGAAAATCATAACTTCCTCGGTGGGAACACTGAGGGGCAGAGAGGCTCTGAGCCGTGCCTCCTGGGTAGAACATTCGTTCAGCCTCTGCTTTTCTGATCTGCGTGGTAGGGTTTTCTTCTTTTTTGGTTTCTGTTTTTGTTTGCTGCTTTTTTTTTTCTTTTTAAAATACTACTACCCTACTACTGCAGAGAATTATTTGTATTTTGTAACCGCTGTTCTTTTTTTCTCCTGCAGAGATATCCCAATGCCCTTAGTCAGCTCAGGAGTCGAGCACGGTAACTTGAGAGAGCTGGCATTTGCAAGAATGAAAGACCTTGGAATACAGGTAAGAGTCTGGAACTGTTGAGATCAAAGGATCTGAAACACAAAACACTGCGATATTCTCACACTTAGAAACAAATGAGTTTGGTCCAAAAGCTTTCACATGTTGAAGGCATCCTTCCTGTATGACATTTGATGTTGAAGCTAGTGGTTTCGAGGCTGCGTCTCCTCCCTTGCACCCCTTCTGTTCTCTTCTAAGAGTTGTTTTAATGGTTTTAGTTTGTTTTTTTTTTTTTTTTTTTTTGCCTACCCAGATTGCCAACTGTGTGCTCAACTCCCTTTTTTAAAAACATTTTTCTTTTGAAGTATTGAGTGTTCAATTCTTGACTAATGGTCATAGACGAATATGAGAATACAACATTTAAAGAAAAAAGGATTACATGCGTGAAGTGATTACCAAACAGTGCGATTGCCACTCACATCAGTCTCCCTCAGCCCTCTCCACCCTCACGTCGGTTTGCTGTTTGCTCGGTTCTTTATCCCGCAGGTACTTACTGAGTATTTATTTCCTCTCTGCTGCCCCGGGAAGAACAAAGAGCCCAGGGGTCTGCAATTTAAATCTTTGTAGATGATTCTTTTTTTTAAATCCTCACCTGAGGATTTGTTTATTGCTTTTAAAGAGAGAGGAATGGTGAGGGAGAGAGGAGAATATCGGTCCGTTGCCTCCCATCTGGGCCTCTGTTGGGGATCAAACCCACAACCTAGGTATGTGTCGTGACCAGGAATAGAACCTGCAACCTAACCAACTGAGCCACCTGGCCAAGGTGATTCTTAAATCTCTGCAAGGTTTCAGACTCAGTGCCCCAGAAACTACTTACAGCTGCTATAGAGAAAAGGCCAGGAGTGGTGTCAGCCTGAGCATTGATTCCTGGGCTCTACCTTCCGAGATTCTGATTCATGAGGTCTAGAATGGAGCTGTGGGGTGTTCACATGCGTAATACGAGGTGGGGCCCAGAAAAAACAGAATTACCTTCTGGGGGGCAGGCCCATTGTAATAGAGGCTTCTCCTGGTAGGTGAGTGTTCTAGCAGCCCATCCATACCAGCGTACTAGCGGTTGGTGCTGTGAGAGGCTGCGTTCAGCCTCAGTGCATGTTTTGGGTTTTTTTTGAAGACTTTCAGCACAGCTGCCCATTTCACGATGGGCGATTCATGACCACACCTGCCCACACTGTGCTGAGTGTTCAGCAGTTTTTGGCCACAAATGGCATGACCCCCATGACCCTCCCTATTCACCCCGTCTATCCCAGAGTGACCATTTTTGTTTCCCCGGATGAAAAAAGTACTCAAAGAGACATTTTGCTGATGTGGAAAAGGTGAAACAAATGTCAGAAGCACTAAAAGGCATCAAGATCAATGAGTTCAAAAACTGTTTTGAGCAGTGGAAAAGATGTCTTGTAGGTGTATTACATCAAACGGAGAGTACTTTGAAGGTGACAGTTCAAATGTAAGAATAAATATGCAATTTTTTATAACAAAATCTGGGTTTATTTTTTTTGGACTGCACTTGGAAGTTGATTGTTTTGAGAGTTCTATGTCATGTTTGAAGACTTACCAAAGAAATTTCATTCTCTTACCTGAATTATTATGGAGAAAATTTTTTATAAAATTGTTCACAGGAGAGTTTGTGAACATTATTGGCTTATTCTCCCCATCTCCCCCCCGCCCCCAAAAAAAAGTTAAACAATTTTAAGTTCTAGAGAAACAGCTCATGGTGTTTGTGGTAATTGGTGCTACTGAACATCTCCTCTGAGAACGCTGCCGCAAAGTGACTGACCTGGCCCAGTTATCCTGACAACCACACCATCCCGCTGTTGTCTGTAACCCTGTACCCTCGTAAACCTTGAGAGCCTCTCAGTAAACTGTGATTAAGAGCATGTAAATGTAGTATGTTCACATGCATGTTACTATATAGAACTACCGTTTTTAGTACTAGACAAGGTATAAATATAATAGATGTGCAGTTACAGACACTTATCCTTATTTGCTATAAATTTTTGTTGAGTTCAGGAAATCCGCATCAGCAAAGCATTATTGCCTTGGACTGGTTCCTGGGGCATGGAAATAGCTTTGTTTTTATAGAACTGAATAATGAGCTCTTAATATTTCTTGTGGAATTATGTACATATATAGCAGTCCTAATCTTAAATACACTGTTGGTAGTTTCATTTACATGTCATGATGTCATCACATTTCCTAGGATTATCTTTTTCTACTGGTAGAATATGTTAGAATCCGGAAAATAATTTTTATAATTTATTCTATAAGGAAAATTGACCATAGGATACACGGTTGCGTACTAGAAGGACTTTGTAAGTGTAAATGTCAGGCTGTGTAGCATGTGGAGTAGAAGTGAGAGTGGCATCACACGTGCCTGCGTGGCATGTGGAGTAGAAGTGAGAGTGGCACCACACGTGCTTGGCCGTGCAGACCAGTCATTGCATCCACATCATCTGCAAGCAGGTGGCTCTGTGCCTCCCAAGGACACTCAAAGAGCCATTTGTGGCCCAGGTCATATGATAAATGGGTCTAGGCCTCTTTTTCCCTTTCTTCTTCCTTTCTTTCCTCCCTCCCTCCCATCCTTTTTTCCACAGTGCTCGTCTTTGCAACACAAAACACAAAACAAAACAAAAAACCAGCAGTCTTTAGCATCCCTCTTTTGACATTTCTAAAGTGATACAAATATGATGGTGCAGTTAAAAATATATGGCAGGTAAAGATATTAACTGTCATAAAGTGGTGAGAGTTTTTAAAAATCAGGAATACAGTTATATTCCCTGGTTAAAACTATTATCATATTTTAGGATGTATGTTCTTTACTTCCAATATTATATATAGATCTTTGAATTCTAAATTTAATTTAAAAGCAATACTGTACTAACTTCATACATTTTTCATTCCATGTTCCCAATCCTCAGATTTGTTAAAGATGGCTTCATTTTTAAATGCAGTTCTTTTTCTCAATGTAAATTATGTCCAAACTTAATTGTGAGCCCAGGGTTTGGTGGAGAGGTTTCAGTAAAAATGAAATTAGTTACTGGTTTTATAATTAATTGCTTCCCTCTTTTTTTTTTTTTTTTTTTTTGCCAGTGTCGAGATGTAAGAACCAGAGAGGTTGGAATTCAAGAAATTCATCACAAAGTACGGCCATACCAGGTTAGTTTCTTCATTTCATAGCAAGGTTAGGTCCTGTTCATCAATCTTTTGTCAAGCCTGGATCCACACCTTCTTGCCAGTGGAACTGAACCCTGGAAGTTAATGAGTGAAACTAAGAGCACAGAGTAATTGTGAATCAGATATAGATGTCAAGCCAGGAATGCCAAGTATGAGGGGGGCTGAATTTCTAGAAGAGCCAGGTTAGGAAAACCCAAGTCCTGAACTTCATTCCAGATCAGCACTGTTCAGTAGAACTTTCTGCAGTGTTGCAAATGTTCTGTAATCTGTGCCTTCCAGCATGGTATTAGCCACCAGTCACATGTGACTTTTAAGCAGATGAAAGGTTGCAACTGCAAATGAACTGAGTTTTTAATATTATTTAATTTTAATTTTAATGTAAATAACCACATTGTGACTAGTGGCCACATGCAGGTGAAGCTGGATGTGATCCCCTTATCTGATGGTGTGCAACTGCTAAATCATCGCCCGCTGGCGGCAACCAAGTGGCTAGGTCAGCCCTTATCAGCAGACAGGGGCTCCACAAAACCTAAGCCTGACTGACTACCAAAGGCATTTATTGTCTGCAGTGAATCACCCTCTCTCCCGTGTGTCTGCAGTGTCCGGCTGTGTGTACAGTTTTCTGGGGGATTTAGCTGTTGTGGAACCAGTTTGGAAAGGCTAGGATTGTTGAGATCTGCGTTGATATTTCTGGTCTCAAAACGAGTTATTTCATTGTCATTTCCCACAGTTAATCATTTTGCCAAATTCTTGTGCAGTCCTGTTATTTAGCAAACAAAAAATTAAGAAGGAAGATACTATTAGTCTGAATTGTTCACCTCACTATGGATACAATCTGGCCATTTTCAGAATGTATCTGAGTGTGACCATTCTCACATATGCAGGCTTGGCTTTTCTCTGTATGCATGTGGTTTCATACTGCTTGTATTTATGCAAAATGTGAACAATGAGTTGAAGAATCAAAAGCCTAACTAGATTGCTACTATAAAAGCCTTCCCTAAAAGCCACTCTCCAGTAATTGGGTTTTCTTTAATGTTTTAATCTCATAACTAGACATATTTTAAAGGCATTGTGGGATGCTATCAAGGAACAAGTAAGTGACTTTTGACACATGTTCTCCCCTGCCAAAAAGTGGGTTTTTAGTGGGGCAGGTAAGGACTAGAAAATGAAACCGTTGAGCACCTGACAGTTCTGGGGCCCAGGGGTTCTCCCCAGAGCTGTGCATCTTACGTATGTGTAGTTTTACCTTAGAGACTCTTCATGGAGATTTAACTGCATGGAAGCTTTACTAGCCAGATCTTTGTAAGATTCTCAAGGTTAATGAGATTCAAATACTTACGAAACTGTAAAATTGCTTTTCTTTTATAATAGTTCATTAACAAGGTGTGAACTATTAACATTTGAGAGTACACAGAAAGAAACATAAGTCATGATTATTCATTCTTTATTCCTAATTGTGAATATTAGCCTAAATAAATACACATAATTGTAAAAATAAACTTGGTTCTCTAATTTTTTAAAAACTGTGTCTTGATACTTTTATTTTCATTTTTTCTTATTATCACATAGGTTGAACTGGTAAGGAGAGATTATGTTGCAAATGGTGGCTGGGAAACATTCTTATCATATGAAGACCCAGATCAAGACATTTTGATTGGCCTTCTACGATTACGAAAGTGTTCAGAGGAAACCTTCCGTTTCGAGTTGGTTGGCGGTGTTTCCATAGTCCGAGAGCTGCATGTGTATGGAAGTGTAGTCCCTGTGAGCAGTCGGGATCCCACTAAGTTTCAGCATCAGGTATCTGTGTTTCATTTCTATTTGACTCTAATTAAGAAGTTGCCCAGAGGAGGGAAAGACAAATGGAAGGGGGGGGGGTGCGGCGCAGAGCACAGGGAGAGCAGGGGAAGAGACAGAAAAAGAAGAAAGGGCAGAGGGAAGTACAGACACAGAGGAACCAGTGTTTTAGTGGTTCAGAGATGTCATCTCTCCAAATTACGGACTTTTGGGTGTGATGGGGAGGAGGCAGAGGCATATTGAGACTCAACTGAGTGAAATATGTTAGATTGAACCGTACGACACTGCTGTTTTTGAAAACTAGAAATAGTCTAATACCTGCAGTTTCAACTGATTTACTGTTACTGACTCACAGGGGATGATGATGTGAAAGCTCTTACCAAGTATTAAACCACTTCATAAATGCAGGCCGAATGGTATATGGTGGAACACTCTTCCACCTTTCCCTAACAACCTAAAGAAATAAACAACTCACTTTTTTAAATTTTAGAAAAAACTAGTGGTGCATATAACATAGACCCCAAAATTGATGAATTAAGAATATTGCCTGGATATTGCCTAGAACTTGTTTAAAAAGAGGCAGAAGTTAAGAGGCAATTACTCCCTTGTCTTGGGTAGATTACATCATCCACAACATACCTTTTGTCTTTTGTTGCAGAGTTTTCCTTTTGTTACTAGGCTGCTATAGCGTCCTTTTGGTATAATTGAATGGTTTCTCTTTCCTTACTCCCATAAGTGGTTTTTTGTCACTCTCAACAGATTTTAGCAAGTGCTAAATATTAGCCTTGTTTTACAATCCCCCTTAGTGACTGTTTTCTCCTTAATTCTATAACCCTCTTTATTGCTCCTTACAGGGCTTTGGCATGCTGCTGATGGAGGAAGCAGAAAGAATAGCTAGAGAAGAACATGGATCTGGGAAAATAGCTGTTATATCAGGTAAGTGGGGGAGGGCAAAGTTCACGATTCATTCACATTTTTAACTTGGTGGCACAATTAAAACTACTTCAGGCCTGTCTTGCACCTGTTTATGTTCAAAATCGGACAGAACTGAGTAGTGCAAGACCTGTGCTTAAACACACAGAAGCTCCCTGTAAGCAGTTTGGTGGGATAGAGCTTTCAGGAGCACTCCGTCTCTGAGTGTCAAGACTAGTGGTCTGTGGCCTGTCTTCCCTGCCGTCTGTCGTACTGGTCATTGTGCTCATCTCCTCTCTTGTGCTTTGTGCCCAGTTACTTGGGAAAATACGAGTTTGATGGTATGGAGCCAAGAAAAATGTAAACCAGTGTGGAGATTACCAATATTGTTCAGAAAATTAAAATAGAATCTCAGTTGCCAGTACAAGATGTTTAAAGGCAGAGCTTCTTGATCCACAAATACTGTTTACAGTAACTTTGCTCTTGGGGAACAGCTTTTCCCTGTTTGGAAGCTTCCCCACACCTTATCTAGGGCATCAGATAATTGGGGAAACAGGCATGAAGAGGACATTCTAGGTAAGTAGAACCAAGAAACAACGTGCGCACCCTTTCACTCCTGCTCCTTAGTAGTGTGTCCTTACCGAAATTGCTGTCCCCAGTAAGAAGCTAACGTGGTGAAAACTGTGGTCAAAATTTAGGTTATTTTTCCTGCACTGTTTGTTTTCTCTCATTGGACTATTACATTCTTAAAGACAGATTGTTTTCTTCAAAGAAAATAATCTTTTCTCTGAAAATGAAAGTTGAAATGAGATTTTTTTTAAAAAATCAGTAAGTTGTTGCCCATCAATAAATTGATATCCTTGCCTAGCTTTTAATAATTCTAATTATGAAGATGTAATGAGCCAAGCTCACTTAATCATTTAGTCTGGCCATGGTTTTCAGCATTATCCAGACAGATTAATAGAGCATTTCTTAACATGACTAGCTTTATAATTTTTTTCTTTGTTATCTTTAATCCCGCTAAAGAAGGGGGAACTAAATGAGGTTCACATGATACATGTGATACTGATACTGATACATGTGATGATAAACGTTTACCTCTCAATTGTTTAATCTGTGGTTGACCGGAAGTCAGCCTTTCCTGGTGGTGCCAGGAAAAGCGAGACTGACCCAGAACTCATTCTCCACATGCATCTGAGAAGGGTTATGATCACCTGAAATTTCAGTAGCCTTTGGCCAGAGCACTGCAGCGTCCCAGTACAGAATTCCAGCTTCAGTTCACTTGTGAATTACGTGGAGGTTTTGTCAAAATGCAGGTTTTGACTCATTAGGTCTGGGCTGGGGCCCGAGAGTCAGCATTTCTAACCAGCTCCCAGTGTTACCTATGCCATTTATCCTCAGGCCTGACTTTGAGTAGCAGGGGTTTGATATTCTCTTACAAATGTAATACTCTCTCCAAACCATTAAGGCAAGGATACTCTCTGTGACCCTGGCCTGGCCTGCACTCTCAAAGTCCGAAGTGCAGTCACGTGCTTTTCTGGTATCTGTGGGGGACTCAATCAGTCTTAAAACTGAGGGCATCAGTATTCTGTCACTTCTCCACTTTATTTGGCTTCTTGGTATCTCTTCTTTTTAGAAATAATACATGCAGAGAGGGCCCCTGACTTACCTGAGGGCACATTCAGTTGCCCGTAAGAGCCTCAGTTTCTGCTTTTTATGAGCAGGAAATGGAAATCATCATCTGTACTCATTCTAGCTTTTTGTTATAATCTAAATAATAGCGCAATTTCAGGTCCTCTGCTTGTAGAATTTTTAAAATAACAAGAGACTTGCTAAAAATACCGGGGAAGAGCCTTTGTCCTTATCAGCTCCTACAGTAAGACTGCTAGATTTCTGTAGGGTGTTTCTTTCGGTCGGTGGGTTTCCAGAGGACCGGCCTTGGGAGAACTGGATGGCTTCCGTGAGGGGAAGGAAGCACTGCTCATTGTTGCTGTGGTCTCTCAGCCCACATTGCTTTCTTTCGGGAAAACCATACAGGGCCTTGACTTTCTGTTTGACTCACAATCTGGTCACCCTTCAAATGAAGAAGCTAGAACTTTTGTTCTGTGCATGATGCATTTTGTTTCTGTAATTTAGTAATATATTACTGCTCTGTTTATATTTCTGAGTCAGACACCTGAGTTGTCCGTTAATCAGAACTTCAAGGAATGCAGATTTAAGTCGTTTATTTTTATAACTTACTTGCTTTTTAAGTGTATTTTATTATGCTGTTACAGTTGTCCTATTCTTTTTTCTCTGCCTGGTACCCCTATTCCCTCCAGCATTCCCCCCGTTAGTTCATGTCCATACATACAAGTTCTTTGGCTTCTACATCTCTTATACTATTCTTAACCTCCCCCTGTCTATTTTGTACCTACTACTTATGCTTCTTAATCTCTACACCTTTCTCCTCCTTCCCCACTGATAATGCTCCATGTGATCTCTATTTCTGTGATTCTGTTCCTGTTCTATTGTCCACTTAGTTTGTTTTTGTTTTTTTAGGTTCAGTTGTTGATAGTTGTGAGTTTGTCGTCATTTTACTGTTCATAGTTTTGATCTTCTTTTTCTTAGATAAGTCCATTTAACATTTCATATAATAAGGGCTTGGTGAAAATGAACTCCTTTAACTTGACTTTATCTGAGAAGCACTTTATCTGCCCTTCCATTCTAAATGATAGCTTTGCTGGATAGAGTAGTCTTGGATGTAGGTCCTTGCCTTTCATGACTTTGAATACTTCCTTCTAACACCTTCTTGCCTGCAAGGTTTCTTTTGAGAAATAAGCTGATAGTTTTATGGGAACTCCTTTGTTGGTAACTCTTCTTTTGCTGCTTTTAAATTTTCCCCTTATCTTTAATCTTGGGTAATGTAATTATGATGTGTCTCCTTGGGTCCAGCTTCTTTGGGATTCTCTGAGCTTCCTGGGCTTGTATGTCTATTTCCTTCACCAGTTTGGGGAAATTTTCTTTCATTATTTTTTCAGATAAGCTTTCAATTTCTTGCTCTTCCTCTTCTCGTTCTGGCACCCTTATGATTTGGATGTTGGAACATTTAAAGTTGTCCCAGATGTTCCTAAGCCTCTCTTCATTATTTTGAATTCTTGCTTCTTCATTCTGTTCTGATTGAATGTTTATTTTTTCCTTCTATTCCAAATTGTTGATTGGAGTCTTAGTTTTCTTCCCTTCACTGTTGGTTCCCCATATATTTTTCTTTATTTCACTTTGTAAAGCCTTCACTTCTTCCTTTATTTTGCGCCCATACTCAATCTTCTGTGAGCATCCTGGTGACCAGTGTTTTGAACTCTGCATCTGGTAGGTTGGCTATATCCATGTCACTTAGTTCTTTTTGTGGAGTTTTGATCTGTTCTTTCATTTGGACCACATGTCTTTATCTTGGCACACCTGTTACATTGTAAGGGACAGAGCCTTAGGTATTCACCAGGGTGGGGCAACCCATATCTCTGTGTTTTGGTGCTATAGGTAGGGGAGGGGTCAGAGAGGGGTCACTGCCGCTTGCTCGGCTCTTTCTCTCCTTTCCAGAAACTGGCAGTTTCTCCCATCACCACAACCCCCACAGATATTTCAGCCAGAGGTTCTGAGGCCTTATCTTGCCCACGCTGGAACCCTCAGTTGCATGATCTGTCTCACTCCCCAGTTGTTCCTCCCAGTTTATCTGCATGCAAATGTTTGACCAGTGAGTCCACCAGCTGCCACCTTACCATGCATCCTCTCTGCCCTGGCTGCCCATCTCTACCCCTCCAACTAGTCTGAATGAATATTTCTTCTTTAACTCATTGGTTGTCAGACTTCCATACAGTTCAGTTTTCGGGCAGTTCTGGTTGGTTTTTGTTTTTGAATTGGTGGTTGTCCTTCTTTTGGTTTTGCGGGAAGGCAAAGCATATCTACCTACGCCTCCATCTTGGCCAGAACTCCCTATTTTTATAACATGTTTTGTATATATATTTCTTTCCTTTCATGTTTGTTCATTTTTACTTTGGTGTGTGTGTGTTTTTTTACAGTTTGCTTTCTATTTTATTTTGTATTGGTTCCAGGTATACAGCTTAGTGGTTAGACAATCATAGACTTTATATAGTATATATATTATGTACAATGGGGTGTGTGTGTGTGTGTTTAAATTGGTTT
This sequence comes from Anoura caudifer, assembly GCA_004027475.1. NCBI lineage: Eukaryota > Metazoa > Chordata > Mammalia > Chiroptera > Phyllostomidae > Anoura > Anoura caudifer. The sequence continues at coordinate 108,804 of PVKU01001571.1, forward strand.
TTGTAAAAAATGGAACAGCTACTCTCCATCAGCTGATCCTTAGCATGCATGTCTCTCTGTGGTAGTACCGGTGTTCATGTGCTGCACTCACTCTCAGTACTTCCTGCGCAGCTGTGCGGTGTCAGAAGGGACACAGGCCCGGGTTCCATTTCTGCACTGACCGCAGCTCTTGTGTCCTTGGATAATTTCACTTGATCTTCATAGACCTTTATTTCCTTACTAAAAAAGTGGTTTACGTCATATTTTACAGTCCTAACAGCCTTGAATTCCACCCCTTAGTATCTTAATTTCTTTAAGCTCTCCACATGACCAGTTCTACTGATTGCCTTTTAAGTAAATTTTTTCTGACACCCTTTTAGGGTAGCCTTTAATTTCATCAGTAACTGACCTCAGTCTCATTGTAGGCTGGGTATTTGATGATAAAAATGAAGATTAAGGCGCTTAATCCTATTTTAACTTCAGTCACAACTGCGGGTCCTTTGTGACCTAAATGTCCTACTTTTTTTTTTTTATTTTTTTTATTTTTTGACCTTGTCATCTATTTGTAAATCCGTCTTTGTTCTGGTCTGTAGGCCTTTGTAAAATTCATCTTACACAGTGGTGGCCTAGATACTCTGTCCTGGCATAACTGGTAGCTGGAGTAAGGGAGGGACAAATCCTTTCTCATTCTGGCTACTGTGACTGTGAGGATGCATTCATGTAGAATTCGTTTTCAATTACATTCTGATTCATTATGACCTCCCTTCGTTTTGCCAGCAGATTTTCTCTGTTACTTGGATTTGTAATCTTTGATTCTGCCTCTAGACAATAGTATTAACTGCACAGTAGATCTGATTTAAATCACTAGTCAGAAAAATTAGTATATACCTTCTGTACACAAAATATGTTGAGATTACAGACAAATTTGTATTTTAATAGAAAAAAGAATGTATGGTGTTAATATAAGGTTTATAACTGATTTATCTTTTTTAAAAGATTAACTTCACAGCTGCATGAGAAAATTAAAAACTTGTTTTTCAGCAGAATCAAATGAAGCACTTTCTTAGACTTTTGCTTATTTTTTCTATTTTTAACTATATAGAATTCTTAGTAACTAAACCAAATGTTTTAAACTTAACCATCAACTCTGAATGTAAAAATTAAAGCAAAAATGAAATATTTAGCTTTATCAACATCAAAATCACTAAGTATATTAAGTTTCTCCTATGTGCGAGGGGCCCAGGGCTGAGAGGGAGGTGGAGGAAGTGGGAGACGCTGGCCTGCCTCTTAGAGGTGTTCTTGTTGGGCTGTGGAGAGCTCTGAGTCTTCACCCCAGAGGTTGTCCTGTGCTGCAGAGGAAGATAAGTTTTTCTCCCTTAAACTATTTCTTAATTCAGGATTCATTGCCTAAGAGTAAGAAAATGATCTTTTCCTGCATGTAAAATGTGGGTAAATCAGTTGTAAAAGAAAAACCAGTTAATAAAATAATCTGTAGGCAGAAGAAAACAGTTAATTGCTGTAAATGTCTAAGCAATTAATTAGCCCCTATTAAGTCCAAGTGCTTTAGTATCTCTCACCAGCTTACTGATGTAGCTTCTGTCAACACACATGTTTAAGGTTAACAAATCGTAGCTGCTTAAAAGCCATGATGTTTATCTACTTGGATGATCAGCATTCTTTCCTTTAAAAATGTTAAGATGAAGCAGTCCTTTCTCCTCCCTCTCTTATGGTGTAAAGTGCAAAAAAAATTATACAGTGGAACCTAACCATATTTGAAATGCCATCACTAATAATCACCATGGAAACTGAAGATCTCTGATGTCACACTGTTCATACCATTTCCAAAAAGGCAAGTATAACTGTCAGTGGCCACTATTCAAAAAGCCACTCAATACCCCCAACAGAATAGGGTTTATTTTCCTTTTGGCAGTTTTGGTTAGGTGTCAGATCCAATCATGTTACTGTTTCTGTTCGCGAAGCTAATTGCTATGCATCTGGACGAACAGCTATCCCCCAAGCTCCCCCTCCTACCTTCGTCATAAGCAGTGTTCTATTTGTGTTCTTTCAAGTAGAAAATTAATGTGGCCATTGGCCAAGAATTGTACAAGGTTGATATCACACAATGGTGATGAGAAATGAGGAAAGTGTCTGAATGGTTAATGACAGAAATCACTGAAGTCAGAGACCGATTGCCATTTTGTTTAAGCCTATTAAAAAGGCAAAGAAGAGAGTAGGGGAGCTGAAATACAGGGTGAGTAGATGAGTCACTGTGGAGATGGGACCATTCTCAGTCGTGATGCTCAGTTACGACTGTAAAGCCACATCTGCAGTTGATGCTAGTGAACAAAAATCAGTGCGCCTGTGCCATGGATAGTCCAGTGTGGCTTCTCAGGACTGAAATGAATGGTCTTGTACCCCACAACCACTGATTAACAAAATGATACGTGGGCAGAAAATAACAGTTGTTCTGTTTCATTGAACTACAAATAGTTGAGATTTACTTGTTGGACCCCAGAAACTTCGCCTGTGTTCTAGGCTGCAACACATCTCCCTCCGTTTGAGGTAAAGGCAGTTTTATTCTTTGCATCATAATCTACTTGAAAAGAAGGGTGCATTTGTAACTAGATCTGTTTGGTAATGGACTCATAATCCTTACCAAAATGCCTGGAAAAGCTTCTCCTCATTTCAGCTTGCTAATGGACGCAGGGAGCCTGCCAAATGCAAACCAGCTTTTGCTGCATGTGCGTGTGTTACTGTGGGCTTCTTAGGAAGGAAGGGAAAGGTGGTTCGCTCCTTTCTGGTTTCTGTTTCATCTCTTTACATAATTTATCTTTCAGTGCGTTGTTTCCCAATTAAATGCCCACTGTTAGGGTTCTGCATATTCCTCAGTTTCTTCCGTGTGGTGTTCTCACAATGATCATACACATTTATTTTTTGATGCACATTCCAATAGGATTTTGTTTTTGGAGTGGTAAATATCTTTCTTATTAAAGATAATAAATACAATGTAAAATACTGCTTTTACAAGCACTTTATTATTTCAGCATCATTATTAGTCAGGCTGGCAGTGATGACATGGAATGCTATTTTGTTAGGTAACAGATTAGCGAAGTGTTTGCTAATTGGTGTCCGTGTTGCAGCTGGACTCTGAAGGCAGTGTGGCGCAGCTTTCTCAGTGCTCTTCACTCCCCCACTTGATGTTCACTCATTTGTAGTGAATCAGGTTCAATTTTGTAGTACACGGCATATCAGGTGTGTTAGACCTGTTCCTCACTTGGCATCACAGGACTGCATTAACTAGTGCATATTTTTCAAATAGCTCTGAATAGGCCACTAGTGAGTTTCCACTGTAGACCTTGTGGGCAACTGAATATTCGGTGACGTTTTCTAGGTAGAAGCAGTGATATCAGCAGGCAGCGGTTTGTCAGCTTTTAAGGAACAGTGTTTGGCAAGTGCCATGCTCCTCCCAGGTCCATGCTGTCGAGTGTTCCTGTGTCTCAGAAACACGCAGGCTAAAGGCGCTGAGGACAGCCCTGCTCATGCTGGCACACTTGCATTTGTAGGCTTTTTCTCTCCATCTTTGTCCTTAGTTTATGGTTATAGGAAGTGATGGTTGTACATTTTGCCTTGGTGCTAGGAATAGGTTATATCATGGAGTTCCTAATAATATTTCCAAGAGGTCTGGGAGCTTTGATATCAAAGGCTGCCTTTACTGTAGAGTTAGACACTCCACAGGTTCTTTTCTGAGGAAGGAAGCCTTCTCTACTCCCCGCCTGCTGATCTCGCCCACCCTCCTCACCGCCTGCGGTCTGTTGCAAACCTTGTTTCCCAGTTCATTCGTACTGTTAACACCCTTTCAGTGTAACTTCCATGTAATAGTACTGTTCTTGTCTCTTAAGTATTTGATACTGCTATAATCCATTCAGTTTGATAAAACTTCTCTTTTAGATCTGCTAGAGACTGGGATTGGACAGATCCTTCCCCTTTGAGTGAGCAGATAACTAAATAATCCTGGAAAACATTGATGCTGCCTTTCTTAGTAGCAACCAAGATACTGGTTTCCATAGAGCCTTTTAGTTTGGGCATTTTAAATGCCAGCAGGACATAAACAGGCAATTTTTTATTTGGTCAGCCAGCTTAAACTGTTGTCTCAGGCCAGTAGCTCACATTTCTAAGACATTGCCTGCTAGACCATTGGAAAATGTTTTCTTGTGCAGCCCCATCCTTTACCTCCCTAAGCATCCAGTGTCCAGTTATCCATCATTTGTGAATGAATCACTGATGCTCAGTGTAGCAGTCCAGAAGCCCCAGATCTGTACCGTTGGGGTCTGTGACCTTTTACTGCATGTCCTACTGTACTGATTAGTGGTGGTTTTGCTGTTCATCATTGTGTAACACACCACCCCAAAATGTAGTAACTTAAAACAAAACAACAACCATTCTGTTTGCTGGGTGATTCTGTGAGTCAGAATTCAGCAGGGCATAAAGAGGCTGGCTCATCTCCGTTGCATGATGTCTAGGGCCTTGGCTGGCAGCTGGCCCAGGTGGCTGGTCTATAGTCTTAGTTCTGGCTGGTAAGTGATGCTCAGTTGAGACTGTCAGCATGAGCACCTTGGTTCTTCTTCATGTGACTTGCACTTCTGATTAGCAGGAAGGCCAGATTCTAAGGGAAGGCCTAGGCTTAGAAGCCCCAGGTCATCTTGGAGTTCTTCTCTGTTGGCTTACTTAGCGGCTGAGAAACAACCAGCAGTTCTTTCACAGCTTCTGTAGGTCAGGAATCTTGAAGTGGTTTTGCCGGATGCCTTTGGCTCAAAGTATCTCATAAAGCTGCAGTTACAGTGTCAGCCAGGGCTGTAATCATTTCAGTATTCAATTGGAGTTGAAGAATCCACTTCCAAGTTCACTGCAGTTTTTGGCAGGCTTCCGTTCCTCACAGGTCATTGGTCTTAGTTTCTCACGGGGGTTGCTCAGCACATGGCAGCTCACTTCCCCCAGCCGAGTGACCAGAGAGACAGGGGGCCTTGAGATGGAAGCCACAGTCGTTAGAACCGAGTCTGGAAGAAAGTCGGGGAGCCCAGCCATCCTCAGAGGGAAGGGGTTGCATACTGCCGACACCAGCAGACAGTGAGCTTTGGGGGGCATCTTTGAGCCTGCCTGCCTCAGCGTGACGTCTGCCTCATTCTGTTGTTTAGAGAAGTCATTGGGCCAGCCCAGAGTTAAAGGGAGAAGAAGTAAATTCCACTTCTCAGAGAGAGTGGTTCTGGTGGCCATCTTTGGATACCAAGTGATAGAATGCGTTTTCATTAACTTGCAGTTAATAGGCATCCAGTGAAGTTTCCTGAAGGAACCTTCATCTAGCCTTCTCAGGACTGACTGTCTTTGGACGGACCTTCAAGGCTTCTTGTCCCAACGCCAGTATCAGATTTCCACATGCCAGTCACGGCAGCAGAGCTACACCTCACACCGCCCTAAGTGGAGTTTGGCCGGCCGCACAGGGAGCGCCTGCATTTGCCTGCCGTCTCTCTTCCATGAGGACGTTCCTCTGTCCCCCTTGTGAGCCTGCCTAACTGATGCTTCAGGCCTGTGATAGTGGCCGTTTGTATCTTCTAAGTTCAGAACATAGGAGACCATCTTTGGGCTGGGGGTACCTGATTTTCCTCTGGGCATATCCTACCCTAAAACCACATTCCTTCCCCCACAAACACCTGAAGATAGTTAATGCACTTTAAAGTCACTTATTTTTTTAATTTAGGAAGATAGTAAATTGTATATTACAAAGTTTGTCATTATGACCATTTTTAAGTGTGCAGTCTAGTGGCATTAAATTCACAATGTTGTGCAACCATCACCTCTATTTCCAAAACATCTTTATCACCCCAAACCAAAACTCTGCTCATGAAGCAGTCACTCCCAGTTCCTCTGGTAACCTCTAATCCACTTTCTGTGTCTACAAAATGGAGTCATATAATTTGTGTTCTTCTGTGTCTGGCTTATTTCGTTTAGTATATCTTCAAGGCTCATTCATGCTGTAACATGTATCAGATTTTGCTTCCTCTTTCGGTAATATTCAGTGTGTGTATTTGGGTTGTTTTCGTCTTTTGGCTAGATGAATAATATTGCTATGACTGTGGTGTATATCCATTCAAATTCCTGCTTTTAGTTCCTTTGTGTGTATATCCAGAAATGGAATTGCTGAATCAAATGGTAGTTCTGTTTAACTTTTTTGATGAATCACCAAACTGTTTCCTATATTTTACCCTCTCATCAACCATGCGTAAGGGTTTCAATTTCTCCATAATACTTGCCAACACTTTCATTTTGTTACTTTCTTTTTTTTTTATATCCATCCTGCTGGGTGTGAAGTGATGTTTTACTGGGGCTTTAACTTGCATTTTCTTAATGACTAATGAAGTTGAACATTTTTTGTGTGCTTCTCATTTATGTGTCTTTAGAAAAAATGTCTTTTGCTCATTTTTTTAATTGGGTTGTTTGTCTTTTTGTTGTTATTTTCTGGACACTGTACTCTTTTAAGGTCTGTAAATTATAAATATTTTCTCCTGTATATTCACAAAGGATAGTGGTTTGTAGTTTTATTTGTAGTGTCTTTGGCTTTGGTATCAGGGTATTGCTAGCTTTGTAGGATGAGTTAGGAAGTGTCCCTCCCTCCTCTTCTGTTTTTTTTTGGAAGTATTTGAAAAGGATTGGTGTTAATTCTCTAAACATTTGGTAGAAATCACCAGTAAAGCCACCTGGTCATGTTTTTCTTTGGGGGGATGTTTTTGGTGACTGATTCAATCTCCTTATTTGTTACAGGACTATATAGACTTTCTGATCCTTATTTTTGTAGTTTGTATTTTTAGGAATATGTCCATTTCAACTAGGTTATCCAATGTATTGGTGCACATACACATTCTTATTATTGTTCTTAGTATTCTCTTATCCTTTCTATGTCTGTAAAGTCAGTTTTAATGTCTCCTCTTTCATTTCTAATTTTACTGATGCATGTCTTTTTTCTTTGTATTTTTTCATACTTCGTGTGTTTTCAATCTTTTTAGATTATCTTGGGGATTACAGTTAATATCTTAAACTTACCACAGCCCAGTCTGAATTCTGACAGCACATGAACACTCTGCTCCCAACACGTCCCTGTCTCCCTTTTACATTATTGTGACAGATTGCATCTTTATACCCGTATGACCATTACATAAATTTACAGCTATTGTTTTCTGAATTTGCCTTTTAAATGATACAGGGGGAGTAAAAGATTTACCAACCAAAAGTCTAGTGACACTGGCTTTTACATTTATCTATGTATGTAGTTACCTTTACTAGTGTTCTTTATTTATTCATTGGGCTTTGAGTTACTGTCTAATATCCTTTTATTTCAGCTTGAAGGACTTTTGTAGGGTAGGTTTTGTGGTAACAAAGTTCCTTAGGTTTACTTTATTAGGAAATGCAGCAATTTCTCCTTTATTCTTGAGAGATACTTGTGCTGGATGTAGAATTTTAGTTGACGGGTGTTTATTCTGTCGTCCCACCGCCTTCTGACCTCCCGGGTTTCTGGTGTCAGCTGTCAGTCTCACTGAGGATCCCTTGTGTGTGGCTGGCCCCTTCCCTGTTGCTGCTTTCAGGAGGCTCTGCCTTTGGCTTTCAGCAGTCGGGCTGCCGCGTGCCTCATCATGGATTCCTTTTGAGTTTATCCTCCTGGGAACTTGTTGAGGTTCTTGGAAGTGTAGCGTCATGTCTGTCATTAAATTTGGGAAGTTTTTGGTTGTTTTTTAAATACTTTTTTCTACCTTTTATCTTTCTCATCTCCGTCTGAGACGTCTGTGATGTGTATGTTGGTACCCTTGATGGTGTGCTGCTGGTCCCTTAGGTTCTGTTCATTTTTCATCACTGTTTTCTTTCTGCTCCTTTGACTGGATAAGTTTGATTGCATTACCTTTAAGATCACTGATTCTATGTTCTGCTTGCTCAAATCTACCATGAACCCCTTTAATAATCTTTTTAAATTTCAGCTGTTGTACTTTTCAGCTCTAGTATTTCTATTTGGCTTCTTTTTATAATGTATATCTCTTTATTGACGTTCCTTTGTTGTTCATATAGTGTTGTGATATTTCCTTTAGTTATGTTTTTATTAAAATATATTTGAGGCCCTGGCTGGCATAGCTCAGTGGATTGAGTGTGGGCTGCGAACCAAAGGGTCACAGGTTTGATTCCCAGTCAGGGCACATGTCTGGGGAGGGGGCCATGCAAGAGGCAACCACATATTGATGTTTCTCTTTCTCTTTCTCCCACCTTTCTCCTCTCTAAAAATAAATTAATTTAATTAATTAAAAAATATATATTTTTGACATAATGTGTAACTTTAAGGTGTATAACATGTTGATTTGTACATTTATATATGGCAATATGTTGGGTTTGGCCAAAATTCATTTAGTTTTTTTCCATAAAGTAAAAGATTTTATTTTCACCAGTAACTTACTTAATTTGGATATTTTGAGTATGTTGGCTCTCTCCCACGTAGTATAACATTGATGGTTCTCAGCTAATGTCTTGGTTTGATCACTATGAACTTCAGCTGGTCTGCCCAACCATGGAGCATCATCCAATGAGAAATCTCCAGCACAAAACTTCGTAAATCACTTTTGACACGTTCCATTAATCAGAGCATCTTCTCCGTACAGTGCACAGATCTTTTTTTGTGTTTCAATTGCGTTATCTTTCTTGAAATAATAAAGCTTAATACGCTGAAAATGTTGCTTAATATTGTTTATTTTCTTCCATCTTCAATATTAAAATGTGTACACAAAAATTAACCAACTTTAATGTTTTTCTTAAATGCACCTGCTATGACAGCTGTCACAATACAATCTAACAAAATTGTGTCGAATGAAGTTAAAGACAGCTAAGTGCTACAAGAGCTGTCTTATGGGGGGAAAATGTTTTTCGCCAACCCAATAATTGCTGTTGTAATGTTACTAATACCTCTGACACATCACATAATTTTCTTTTTGTGGGTATGTGTGGTGGGAATAATTAAGTTCTAGTCTCTTAACAATTTTGATGACTTTAATACGATATTGTTGTCCGTAATCAATATACCGTGTGTTAGATCTTCAGGACTGCCGCACAAGTTGCAAGTTTCTGCCCTTAAATGATCTCTGTCCTATCCTGCCCTTCCTACGCCAGCCCCCCCCATAACCACCATTCTAGTCTGTTTTCACAAGTTCGGCTCTTTTAGATTCCACATACAAATGAGATCCAACAGTATTTGTCTTTCTGTGACTTACATCACGTAGCATAATGCCCTCAGGGTCCATCCATGTTGTTGCAAGTGGCAGGGTTTTCTTCTTTTTTATGGCTGAGTGATATTCCATTGTATCTATGTACCACCGTTTCTTTATTCATCCTTTGGCAAGACACTTAGGTTGTTTCAGTATCTTTGCTATTCTGAATAATGCTGCAGCAAACAAGGGGGTGCATGTATCACTTCAGTACCCTGTATTCATGTCCTTTGGACATATGTGCAGAAGAGTAATTGCTGTGTTAAATGGTAGTTTTGTTTCTAATTTTCTGAGGAACACCCATACCATTTCCATAGCGACTACACCGAGTTACGTTCCCACCAGCACACACAAGGTTCCCTTTCCCTCAGGTCCTCACCAGTGCTTGTCTAGCCTTCATCGTGACGGGCATTCTAACAGGTGTGAGGGGGAACCTCCCTGTGCTTCTGGTTTGCATTTCCCTGGTGATTAGTGATGTTAAGCACCTTTACATGTACCTGTTGTCCATGTGAATGTCTTCTTTGGAAAAGTGTCTGTTTTGTTCCTCTGCCCATATTTTAATGATTGGGTTTTTGTTACTGAGTTGTGTGAGTTCTTCATATATTTTTAAATATTAAATTTATTGGGGTGACATTGGTTGATAAGATCATATAGTTTTCAAGTGTACATTTCTATGATCCACGATCTGTATATTGCATCTGTCCATTGCATATTTTGGATATTAACCCTTTAGCCACTGTATGGTTTGCAAATACTTCCTCCCATCTTCTAGGTTGCCTTTATACTTTGTTGATTATTTTTTTGCCGTATAGAAGCTTTTTAGTTTGATGTAGTTGCACTTGTTGATTTTTGCATTTGTTGTTTGTGTTTCATTAGTTCTTTGTTCAGTTTCCTTAACTCTTGGGCATATTTCATACAGTTGACTTTGCCTAGTCATCCCAGTGTCTAAGCTTCCTCAAGAATAGTTTCTCTCCAATTCTTTATTTCCTGTGAAGGAGTCTTATTTTCTTATTTTCTGTATGCTTTGCTCTTTTTTTTTTTCCCTTGAGAACTGCACATTTGAGTATTATAAAGGTCAAGATTCTCCCCAATCCTCAGGGATTACCCTTGAGGACTGTAGTCATCCGTTCGTAGAGTGACTTTTACAGAGCGTATTCTTCGTTGCATGTGGCCCCTGAAGTTTCTGTTCTCTCTGCAATCAGCCTGTGACCTGACAGGGATTTCCTTAAGTGTCTGGAACTTTAAAAGAAGTGGGAAGGGATGATGTCTTTTTCAGTCTTAAAATAGACACTCTGGGGAAAGCCAGCACAGTGGGAGTGAGGGAACAAAACAAAGGAAGCATCTGCACAGGCCCAAAAACTTGGGGGACTGCAGCCAGCCACTCTTGGAAAGAGGGGTAGGTGGCTCTTGCCCCTGGTTGCTGGGGGAGTTCCATCAGTTCTAGAGCCCCGAAGTAGTTGGTTCTGACTGGGGCCTATTCCCAGCTTTATGCTGGCTTCTGTGGAAGGATGGTCTCTGGAATTACCAAGCCCCCATTTTCCCCCTTAAAGTCTGTTTTTTTAAAAAGAACAGAGATAGAAGGGATCCCTCTTTAGGTGCCACGCTGATGGTTTGGCACATGAGCAAAGTGGTGAGAATGATCTGTGACAGCAAACTTCCCACACCGGTGGGAACAGAGCCTCCCCACTTTGAATGAGATTAGTGTGGGCCCTCCTCCATCAGAATCCCTCCGAGGGAAAGGCCTCAGAACCAGAGGCCAACCTGCCAGCATCACCACATCCACACAGTAAGTTACCACAGCAGCTTCTGTTTAGCCTCTCAGTACGTGCTTTGTAAGTTACCTGCTTTTATTCTTGGTTCATTTTCACTTTGTTGTCTTAGTACACTACTTCAAAATGGATAGAGGAACCCTTAGGCCACTGGATAGCAGGTTGCTCCTTATACCTTTCCTGAGATAGTCTCTGTGTCTTCCAAAGTGATGGAGAATAATGCACTAATGTGTTGTAATAGTGATCTGCAATAACCATCTACTTTGAAGAGCTGAAATTATATACAGATAACCTTGTAAGTTTTTTTAATAGCTTAAGAAAAAATTATTTCTTTCAGAGACTTAGGGTCATTGAGTTAATTGGTTCATTTTTAAATGTTCATAATAAAAGCCTTTGCCCAACTCTCATATTGATGTGCATTGTCAAAGAGTGAAAAATTGCCATCATACTAAGAGATCAATGAGATGTATAGTCTCATTTCAGTAGCAAATGAATTAAACTAATGAATACATTTGCCTTGAATTAATGCTGGTACGCATATATCAAGCACTCAATAAATACTTGATTAACTGAAACCTGAAGTAATTAAAACAAAGTTTCTTTCATTTGTTTTTATTTCACTGATTTTTTTTTATTAAGTAATCATGAATCATCTCAATTTTGCATCTAATCAGAAAAATCAGATCTAATTTCAAAGGATAGAATTAGCATGTTTTCTTTCTCTTTTCAGGTTTAGCTTTAGGAATATGATGTGGGCTCAGTTTTAATTCAGTATAACACATAACTAGCTATGAAGGACAACTTAATATCCTGACAAAGGTAATGTCTTAGAATAGGAATGTATATGCACCCCTATGTTCATTGAAGCATTATTTATAATAGCCAAGATTTTTAGGCAGCCCAAGTGCATGTCAGTAGATGAGTGGATAAAAAAGTGGGGTACATTCATACAGTGGGATACTACTTGGCTGTAAAAAAAAACAAAAAGAACTCTTACATTTTGCAACAGCTTGAATGGACCTGGAGACTATTATGCTAAGTGAAATAAGCCAGTCAGAGAAAGACAAATACCACGTGATTTCACTTACATGTGGCATCTAATGAACAAAATAAATAGAAACAGATTCATAGACACTGGGAGCAGACTCACAGCTGTTGGAGGGAAGGGGGTTTTGGGGTGTGGGTGAAAAAGCTGAAGGGATTAAGGGGAGAGAAAACTCAGAGAGAGAGAGAAAGGGGATAAATGATGATGGGAGGAGGCTTGACTTTGGTTGGTGAACACACACTATAGTCCACAGATGATGTGCTATAGAATTGCACACCTGAAACCTACATAATTTTATTAACCAATGTCACCTCAATAGACTCAATAAATTTTTTAAAAAAATTAAAAAAAAAAAAAAACAAGAATGTGCCTCCAGATGTCATTTCATTTTCCTGCTTCAGACTTGAAAATGTCTAATTTATAAGCCCAGAATTTTCTTTTCCTTGAAGAATTTCAGGAGATAAAATGTTAATATCTAGGCTCCTAGTACATACTCAATAAATACTTAATCAAATAAATTTTCTTCAGTATTTCTTTCTCTATTAAAACACATTAGTAATGTCATACTCTTTCTCTTTGTGGGGTGAAACCACGGAACCCAGTTTTGTCTGAATTTCCATGTACATGGAGAATTATCTCCCCATTTGTACAGGCATTCTCAGAGTTAGAATTACTTAAATCTTTTCTCTTTTTCATTTTCAAAAGTTGACAATAAACTGTAACAGATAGATAGCAAAGTTCATCAGAAGTTAAACAAGGTCAAGAACGTAATCAGTGCCCAAGAAGTGCTCCCAGCTGACGCCTCCTAATCATGGTCCCCTCCCCCTATCCCAGCCCTGCCCCCAGGAGCCTAATGGTTTCCGTGTTTCCTTCCATTTCACTACCTAATTATGAATCCCTTAGGTACATAGTTTTGTTGGGATCCTTTTTAGAGCATTTTTTGTTACTGTTGTGAGGGTCACATCATGTGTGGCTGTGCTTGTTCATTTTCACTGATAAGTAGGGTTCTGTTGTGCAGATATTTCACAGTTGATCTGTTTTACTCTTGTTAGATATTTGCGTAGTTTCCAGTTTGGATTTAGGAATATTCTAGTATATGTGTCTTGGGACCCGTAAACACACACTTCTAGAATATGTACCTAGGACTGGCATTGCTGGGTTGTAGGGAGCTATAACCGTCCGTGAAGTACTTGTCTAAAGTACTCTCAGTTTTCACTCCCACCAGGACTGTGTAAGATTTTCAGTTCAATGTGATGAGTGTGTAGTGGCTTTTCTTTGTAGTTTTAGTTTACGTTCCCTGATGACTATTGAAGTCTTTTCGTATGTTTATAACCATTTAGCTGTCCTCTTTTCTGAAGTTTCCGTATGTGATATATTTTCAAAAATCCACAAGGCATCATTACTATTGTTATGTACAGTCAGTATTCATTTGGATTTACTGGTGTAGTTACCACTTTCTTTGCTCTTCAGTTTTTGCAGCCTCTCTAAGGTAGTTTGTTTATTTTCAGTTATGTATACATGATTCTAGGAAGTGGATATTAAGTGGTCCCGAATAATCTGTCTTACTACTATGGGTATTTGGGTACTTTGTAAGTATTGTTTTCTTTGTGCCTAGAGAATTTATTTTGGTAATAATCTGCTGGTAACAATGATTCCAGTATTGGTTGTATGAAGTGTCCTTATTTTGCTTCATTTTTTTTGTTTAATTATATTTTATTGATTATACTATTACAGTTGTCCCATTTCCCCCCCTTCATTCCCCTCCACCCTGCACACACCCTCCCACCCACATTCCCCCCTTCAGTTCATGCCCATGTGTCATAAGTTCTTTAGCTTCTACTTTTCCCACACTATTCTTGCCCTCCCCCTGTCTACTTTCTACCCACCGTCTGTGCTACTTGTTCTATGTACCTTGTCCCCTTCTTTCCTCCTCCCACTCCCCTATTGCTAACCCTCCATGTGATCTCCATGTCTGTGTTTCTGCTCCTGTTGTAGTGATTTGCTTAGTTGGCTTTTGTTTAGGTCTGGTTGTTAATACCTGTGAGTTTGCTGTTTTTTTACTGTTCGTATTTTTTATCTTCTTTTTCTTAGAA
>PVKU01001571.1:123076-163889 GCA_004027475.1 Anoura caudifer
TAACATTTCATATAATAAGGGCTTGGTGATGATGAACTCCTTTAACTTGACCTTATCTGAGAAGCACTTTATCTGCCCTTCCATTCTAAATGACAGCTTTGCTGGATAGAGCAATCTTGGATGTAGGTCTTTGATTTTCATGACTTGGAATACTTCTTTCCAGCCCCTTCTTGCCTGTAAGGTCTCTTTTGAGAAATCCCCTGACAGTCTGATGGGAACTCCTTTGTAGGTGACTGTCCCCTTATCCCTTGCTGCTTCTAGAATTCTCTCCTTCATTTTAATCTTGGGTAACGTAATTATAATGTGCCTTGGTGTGTTCCTCCTCAGGTCCAACTTCTTTGGGACTCTCTGAGCTTCCTGGACTTCCTGGAAGACTATTTCCTTTGCTAGATTGGGGAAGTTCTCCTTTATTATTTGTTCAAATAAGTTTTCCACTGGTTGCTCTTCTTCTTCCCCTTCTGGTACCCCTATAATTTGGATGTTGGGACATTTAAAGATGTCCTAGAGGTTCCTAAGCCTCTCCTCATTTTTTTGAATTCTTGTTTCTTCCTTGTTTTTTATTTGGTTGTTTCTTTCTTCCTTCTGGTCCACTCCATTGATTTGAGGCCCAGTTTTCCTCCCATCTCTGTTGGTTCCCCATGCATCTTTCTTCATTTCACTTATTGTAGCCTTCATTTTTTCATCTAATTTGTGAGCAAAATCCACCAATTCTGTGAGCATCCTGATCACCATGGTTTTGAATTGCGCATCTGATAGGTTGGCGATCTCTTCATCGCTTAGATAAATTGGCTCTGGGGCTTTGATTTGTTTGCCAGTTTGAGCCATTTTCATTTCTGGGCTTTTGGGGTTTTTTTGTTTGTTTTTTGGGGGTCTTTTTGGTCTAGTCGCGGCTGTTAGTGAGGAGTGGAGCCTTAGGTGTTCCCCAGGGCAGGACAGTCCAGTCTCTGGGTAGTGACACTGTATGTGGGGGCGGGGTCTGAGAGGAGACAATGGAGCTTGCTGTGCTCACTCTCGGATTCCAGTCTGTTCCACTGCTTCCCCTTTGCCTGGATTATCCGCCGTGAATGTGGGACCACCCGGTCAGCCAGCTGCCTTGTGCGGCCTCACTGGTTCTACACAGTTGCCACCCCGTGCCCGGGGTCTGCTAGTTGCCGCCTGTGCACCTGGGGTCTGCCAGCCGCTGCTGCCTGCGTGCCCCGTCCGCACCTCCGCTTTTTCCTGCCGCGACTCCGCCCCTCTTACCAGTCTGGATGAATCGTTGTTGGACTTCCAAACAGTTCAGTTCTCTGAGTTCTGGTTGTTTTCTTGTTTCTAAATCTTTGTTGTCCTTAATTTTGGTTGTGCGAGGAGGCACAGTGTGTCTGCCTACGCCTCCATCTTGGCCGGAAGTCTATTTTGCTTCATTCTTGAAGGAGGTTTTCACTGAATTTGTCTTCACTTTCAGCACCTTCTTTTCTGTGATCTTAAATGTTCCTGATTTGTCTGCTCTTCCTGTAGGGTCTAGTTCCCATCATTATTCCATCTTTATTGCCTTTTCCCTCAGAACTTCAAATTGTCTTTATCTTCTTTTTGACAAGGATGGCCACAACTTACCGAGTTGTTACTGAGAAGCGTCCTCCCCAGTTGTCCTCACGTCTGTAAAACCGTGTCTGTTGACAGAGTGTCTCCCTGCCTGCCTGCGCTGTCAGCTCTGTTGGTGTGCCTTGCTCTTCCGTTTCTCACCGAACCCTCTCAGTGAGGTGGAAGTAAAGTCGTCGAGTTTGTCCCATCTAGTGGTGCCTCCAACAAAGGGCACTGAAAAACTGGTCCCATGCATGGGAGGTGCAGTGATCTGGGTGAGTCGGGTATCCTCTCTGCACTGTGAAAGCAAGGCACGTGCCGTTACCAGAGCAGACTCGGTGTTTAAGGCAGCGTGGGGGAAGCGGCGTCGGGCACTGCTGTGGTAACACCGGCGCCACAGCTCATCAGAGGTGCACTGTGAGCCGCGGTGGCAGGCTGCCGCTGAGTTCCAGTGCTGCGTCCTGGCTGCGTAAACTTGAGTTACAGCCTTTCTGAAACTCAGGTTTCTCCTAAGGTAATAATTCCAGCCGTGTTAGGTTTTAAATTAAGTTGGTACATTGTCGAGCACCTAGCTTACAATGCCTTACAAAGAGAGTTTAAGTACTGAAAAAGTGTGTTCCTCCTCTAGCTTTATATTATACTTCAGTATAAACAACTGTAAAGTTGTTGCTCCATTTGTTTGTTTTTAAATGGAGTTAGAATCACAAGCAAGTTTGGGTTTTGGCTCATTTCCTGCTCCTGACTTTCTGTTAAAAGGAAGAATGCATTTACTTTCAGTGTTCTGAGCCTCTACTCTATAGGATTTATCCCCTTAGAAAGAAAGGGCTTATAGTGACGTGGAGAGGCTCAGAGTGGTTTTGCAGCCAGTTCGGGTACCACGTAACTAGCTTATGCCTTTTGCCTGCTTCTCCCTTTGTGTCTTAATCAGAGCAGAATTTAAGTAAATAAACAGGTTTATTCTATTTTCATCTTTGATTAAGCTTCTTAAGAGGCAACTGGCATGTACATTTTGTGTGCTTGCCTTTCTTCCTCAATATTTAGAATAAACAAAACTGTATCTTAAGCTAAATGGTGTACATCTTTCAAGGAGCAGGAGCAGGCCCTGGCTGGGTGGTAGCACAGTTGGTCAGAGCATCAACCCACGCACCAAAAGGTTGCAAGTTTGATCCCTAGTCAGGGTGCCTACAGAGGTAACCGATCAATGTTTCTCTCTCCACCTCCCCTCCTTCCTCTCTCTCTCTCAAATCAATAAAGATATCCTCGGGTAAAGATTTAAAAAGAGAGAGACGGGGGAAGCAGGGTCAGAAAGCATAGAGATCTTTTTTCCCCACAGCTAAGGGCTTGAGGCTTGAAGGCATTTGGCACAGAAGAGGGATTCAAGAAGGGATGAGCCCCTGTTCGCAAGTTCCTGGGGCCCCGCCGCGGCAGCCAGCCTCTGGAACGGAAGGAGGCTTTCCGCCCAGCCCTATGGGCTCTCTGTTCCTCCCCGCCGCCCCCGTGCTGAGCAGAAGGTGTCCTTCCATTGAGTTAGCACTCTGCCCAGGGGCTGCATTCTAAGGTGTCTGCAGCTGAGATGTCACCTGTCATTTTAATATCTAAAGTTTATACATTCACAGAAAAGTGAATGTATATTCACTTTTATTTTCTTCTCCCGAAAAGATAGGTCTGTCCTGAGATGTAGAGGCCAGGAAGGTAGATACCTGTGTCCAACGCTGGTCACTAAAGCCAGATCTCAGAATTATACTCTGAGTACCTTTCCAGGTATTCTTTTTCACCTTATCCCACTTTATCATCAGCACAGCTGGTAAAGTGGTGAAGATGAAAGTACTTATCCTGTCTCTAAGGACAGAAATAAGGCCCCGAGATACAGGTAAATTCTAATGGGTTAAATCACTTGGGGGATAAAATAAAGCAAGCATTGGGACTGTGCCCCACCTCCTGTCCTCAGGGCTCTGGCGACTGCTGACTCTGCTGCTGGAGCACCTTGAGGGTCGTTGCACATGCGTGGATAGGTTCACTCCTACTCACTCCCCAGCTTCACTCCCACTCACTCCCCAGCCTGGGGATTAGCAGAACCACACTCAGGCCATCAGGTGGTGGGCTGAGTAACTCTCCTCAAGGGCAGGAGCAGCATTACGCTGAGGCTCCTGAGGCTCGTGAGACAGCCTGCCTACGTCAGTGCAGGAGGTTGGCTGACGTCAGCCGTGAAATGTAATTGCTTTTTCTTGGCTGGCAAACAAAAGGAAAGTTACTGTGACAAGGGCTGTCTGGGAGCCTTGCTAAGCATGCAGAGAGATTCAGTGTGGTCTTCATCCAGCCTGGGTGCTGGTGTGATCCCTTCCAAGCTGGCTAACATACTAATACTTTGGCCAGAAAGGGTGGGGGGGATCCTTTTTTCAAGAAGCAAGAGGCACAAAGAAAACAAATGGGGATTTTTAAGTAAAAAGAGGTTGTAGTTCAGACTGGCTAGAGGTCAAACTTCTTTCCTCAGAATACTTAGAGCTTCCCAGAGGGTCCAGAAATAGACTCCATCACAGTGCTGCAGTGTGCTGTTGGAAAGAGCAAGGACTCGTGCCCTCCCCTCTGGAAGCCTGAGTGCCTCTCCTCACCAGGTGCTGGTGCCCAGACCCACCCCTGTGTAAGGCAGCAGTAGATAGCCTGGGGCACCTGGCTACTCAGCTGGGCTCATTACTGAGGAATGCAGAGGAATAAGGATGTTCTTTTAGCTGGCAAGCTTGGCCAGTCAGGGCACTGCTGGTCACTGAACTTTCTGGTTATCCAACAGCTGTCTAGTCCTGCATTAGACACAGGAACTGCGTCTCTCTCACACTGCTGCTATTTACGGTGGACAGATGTAGGCCGTGGCATGTTTTGGGAAGTATTGCTGACCCTTGAGCAGCGTGAGTGTTAGGGGTCCTGACCACCTGCACATTCAAAAATCCACGTGTAACCAAGTCAGCCTTCCACATTTGCACATCCAAACTACAGTTGACCCTTGAATAACACCGGTGTCAATTGTGCAGATCCATTTGTACAACTGGAAACCTAACTGTTCAGGAGTCAACTGTATTTTTTTTTTTTTTTTTTAGTTAAGAAAAATTACCCTGGCTGGTGTGGCTCGGTGGATTGAGCACCAGCCTACAAACCAAAGGGTGACTGGTTCAATTCCCAGTCAGGGCACATGCCTGGGTTGCAGGCCAGGTCCACAGTTGGGGGCATGTGAAAGGCAACCAGTCAATGTATCTCTCACACATCCATCTCTCTTTCCCTCTCCTTCTCCCTCCCTTCCTGTCTCTCTAAAAATAAAATCTTTAAAAGAAAAAAAAATCTAAATTACAGTGGACATACAGTATTAGTCTTAGGTGTATAATAGTAACTAGACATTTATATAACTTAAAAATGATCACCCCGATAAATCTAATAGCTTACATAATTATTACAGTATTACTGACTGTATTCCCTCTGCTGTACTTTCCCGTGTAACTGACAGCTTGTACTTCTTAATCCTATCACCTTTTTCACCCAAACCTCTTCCCATCAGGCAGCCATCAGTTTGTTCTCTGTACCTGTGAGTGTGTTTGTTTTGTTTGTTCATTTATTTGATTTTTCAAATTTCACATAAAAGTGAAATTATATGGTATTTGTTTTTTTCTGTTTGACTTATTTCATTTAGCATGATAATACCCTCCAGGTCCTTGCAGGTTGTCACAGATGGCAAGATTGCCTTCTTTTTTATAGCTAAGTAGTATGCCACTGCACAGATGCACCCCATCTTGTTGGACCCCTCGTTATCAGTGGACACCTAGGTTGCTTCCCTGTCTTGGCTGTTGTAAATAATGCTGCAGTGAACATGGGGTTGCATACTCTTTTGAAATAGTGTTTTGGATTCCTTCACACAAATACCAGAAGTGGGATTGCTGGGTCATATGGTAGTTCTGTTTTTAATTCTGGGGGGCACCTCCATACTGATTTCCACGGTGACCGCCCCATTTTACAATCCCGCCATCAGTGCACAAGGGTCTGCTTTTCTCCACAGCCTCTCCAGCACTTGTTGATTTATTGATGATGGCCATTCTGACAGGTATCAAGTGGTATCTCATTGTGGTTTTAATTTGTATTTCCCTGGTGATTAGTGACATTGAACATCTTTTCATGTCTATTGGCCCATCTCTGTGTCCTGTTGGGAGAAGTGTCTTGAGGTTTTCTGCTCATTTTTTGTCAGTTTTTGGATTGTGGGGGGTGGTTTGTGTTAGGTTGTATGAGTTCTTTCTATATTTTGGATATTAACCTGCTATCGTATGTATCATTGGCATATAATCTTCTCCCATTCAGTAGGTTGTCTTCCCATTTTGCTGATGGTTTTCGTTGCTGCGCAGAAGCTCTGTGACTTGATGTAGTCCCCTTTGTTTGTTGTTTTTGGTTTGTTTCCCTTGCCCAAGGAAACATCCGAAAACAATATTACGAAGAGCAATGTCAAAGAATTTGCTGCCTGTTTTTTTCCTAGGATTTTTATGGTTTTGCATCTTAGATTTAAGTCTTTAATCCATTTTGAGTTTATTCTTGTATGTGGTATAAGAAAGTGGTCCAGTTTATTCTTTTGCATGCGTCTCTCCACTGTCCCAATAACACTATTTATTGAGACTGTCTTTACTACATTGTATAGAGTTGCCTCATTTGTCATAGATTAAGTGACCACATAGGCTTAGATTTATTTATGGGCTCTTTATTCCGTTCCATTGGTCTATATGTCCGTTTTTATGCCAGCACCATGCTCTTTTGATTGCCGTAGCCTTGTAGTATAGTCTGATATCAGGTAGCGTGATACCTCCAACTTTGTTGTTCTTTTTCTAGAGTGCTTTGGCTATTTGGGGTCTTTTGTGGTTCCATGTAAATTTTAAGATTTGTGAAAAAGTCCACTAGTATTTTTATAGGGAGTGAATTGACTCTGTAGATTGCTTTGGGTATTATGGACATTTTAATTGTGTTCATTTATCTGAGCCTTCAGCAAGGCATAACCTTTTGCTGGTGGAGGATCTTGCCTCAGTGCCGATGAAAATGCAGTCTCTGAAGTGCAATAGAGTGAAGCAAAGCACAATAAATGTGGCATGCCTATGCAATAAATCTGCAAGCACTTACTGCGTGTTACATGCCAGACACTGTACTAATTCCTAATGGTAGACATCATTGACTTCAAAGCACTTACATTCTAAGAGGGGATGCAGACATACAAGTAAAATATAGCACGGCGTGATCACCAAAACAGTAAAAGGGCCAGCACTGAGAGAGGGGGTTATGAGTCCCAGTTTCTCTGTGGATAGGCGAAGTCTGTGCGGAGGTGTCTGGGAGGGTGGAGGGCGTGGTATCCTAGTTGATGAATGGGGGCGCACTCAGGAGGGGGGCTGCTGACGTGCAGCAGGAGAACCGCATGGTGGGTTGGGGAAATTGTGCCTGGTTGGGTAATACTGGACTGTGGTAGCAGGGTGTTTTGTGGCAGGAATTGAAGCAGGAGTAAACCAGACTGGGCATGAAAGATTTTGTCTATTAGGCCAAGGAATGTGAGCTTCGTCTTGGGGCGCACCCTTAGTAGTTTAAGTAGGAGGGTAGCGTAGTCAGTTCACCACTCTGAATTGTGATTTTAAGTGGTGGCTTGATCGCATGTGTTTACCACTTGCTGTCCTGCTTACATGTCAGTTACAGTTCTTCCAGTAAGTGACGGAAAACTCAAAATGGCTTAGACTCAACATGGAGGAACCTTGAAGATACGCAGAGTGAAAAAACCAGTCACAAAAGGACAAATACTGTTTAAGTTTACTTGAAAGAGGTTCCTAGAGGCACCAAATCATTAGGAACAGACAGTGGAGCGCGGCTGCCAGGGACCGGGGGAGGAGGACTGGAGCGGCGTTCCCGTTTTACCGACGGGGAGTTCTGAGACGGGTAGTAGTGAGGGTTGCGCAACGATGTGGATGTGCTTCACGCCCCTAAACTGTGCACTTGAAAATGGTGAAAATTGTAAATTTTATGTTTTACCACAACACAGAAAATTTCCAAAACAAAATGGCTTAAACCAAATGGAAAACATATTTCATAACAGCTTCGGAGGCAGAGTAGCGTCAGGGCTGAGTAAGTTTGTGGTGTCGGCGGTATTCCCAAGGGACCCGGGTTGCCTTCTGCCTGCTCTGCCGTCCTCCACACAGACGCTGCATCCCCGGCCAGCTCCCCTTCCAGGACATCTGCCCAGCAGAAATTGCTTTCCAAGACAATACCATGTAAAGAGACCATCTTCCCCATGTCTCTTAAGACCGAGAAAGACTGTCAAAGCCACATGTCACTCAGCATCTCCATGCGGACATCTAACAGCCATTTCATCAGCAGCGTGGCCGAAACCTACCTCCGGATGTCCCCTCCATCCCTTCTCCTCCCTGACTTCCCAGTCTCTGTAAATGGCCAGTGCTTTTTCTCAGAACCCTTCCTTTACTCGGGCCAAAACCCTTTGAGTCACCTGTACCCCTCTCTTTAGGTCATACCATATATACATCAACAAGTTCTAACTCTGCCTCAGAAACGTGTCCAGACAGCACCCACTTTTCACTACCATGACTTTGTGAATCACCACATCTTCCTAGATTATCCCAATAGCTTCTTACCTGGTTTCCTGTTTCTGCCCTTGATCACTTATTCATCCATTGAAAACATAATCTGGGTTCTTGAATATATGCCAGGCATTTCTCCAGGCACAGGCAACTCCGCAGTGAATACAACAGATAAAAACCCTGACCTCCTGGAGCTTCCACTCTGTTCTCAGAGTACCAGTCACACTCTCAGTCACACAAGTCAGTCACGTCTCTCCTTTGATCAAAATCCTCAGATTCACCTGCCCGTGCTAATAATAGTCTCTGCATGTAACTGAAGATGAGGAAGAGTCAAGTGTTCACACGGAAGTACCTGCATCTCAGCTGAATGCTGTCACACCTCATAGTTCAGTTTGCATGTGGATTTTAAAGTGGGAGAAAAGGAGGTAGAAAAATAGCTTCTAGCAAGTAGGATCCTAAAAGATAAAACGTGCCACATTAAATGACTCCAGAGGCACCTGTGTCGTATAGTGATCATTCCGACAGTGGTTTCTTAACCATCTGCCTGTCTTTCTGCTCCTTCTACCTTTTTTCACTGAATGTGCTGGGCAGATTGAGCTCTCAAAGCACATTGAAACATCTATTAAATGAATGTGAGGTTTTTCATTGAGATATGATGTACACATAGTAAAGTACCACTGGATTAATTTTTGCATGTGTATGTTCTCTCTCTCAGTCCATGTCATCCCCCCGGTGTAACCAGTACTCCGCCTTCTGTCGCCATAAAACCAGTTTTGTCTGTGTCTGAACAGTGTTGATGGAATCTTTTATATCTGGTTCCTTTTATGCAAAATTACATGTGAGATTCATCTGTGTTGTTGCAGACAGCTATAGTTTTTCATTGCTGCATAGTACTCCATTCTGTGAACATAACAGTTTGTCTCTTCTACTATTGATAGATATTTAGGTTATTTCCTGTTTAGGGTTTTATGAATAACAAGTCATTTGTAAGAATGGATTTAAGAATTCACTTCTCTTTTCACTTGAGAGTGTAATTGCTGGGTCGCAGGATGTGCTTACAGATACAGAACTTTAGGATGTAGTACAAATGATAAAGTGTGCTCCTCAGAGGGTTTTGAGATGTCTTCCTGTATTCAGCGGGTCTGAGCTGCTGCCTGGCCTGTTTCTTCATGTTTTTGTCTTCCCCTTGCTCTATCCCAAGCCACAGTGTTGAGCAGAAGCAACGACAGAATGGAAAGACAAGGTGGTATTGTGCAGGATGAGTATCAGCAGTCCTTGGATTAAAAGGGAAATTCTCCAGTGATCTGTTATCACAGGATATGGTTTTCTTATCTCCATCGAAGGGAGTAGGAAAGAAAACATGATGGGAAATCCTATTCCTGAAGCGCAAATGTTTAGGCTAAAGAATTAGGCTAGGCCTGAAAGAACTAACAGTTATTTGATTTCATGCACAATACTGATCACTGGCAGTACAAGGTGGTGAACAAGATAAATGGAGCTCATCCCATACAGAGGCAGACCAGCGGTCACGGTTTGCTGCGGGGGGCAGAGCACTGCAAAGACAGTCTCCGTGGTTTTCACGTACAGCACACACGCCTCTCTGAGTACTGTAACCCACTGATGCAGATGTGTGGGTCTTCCACACACCAGGCCGTTCTGCAGCACCAGCTGGGTGTCCTGCAGCTCAGCTCAGTTCCAACCCTGTCTCCAGGGAGGTAGTGTCCGATCCCAGGGGTTAAGGGTTCAGTCCCACAAGACTGCTTCCACTTCAGAGTCCAGTCACAAAGCCAGGTTGTTACCTGAGCTCTAACCAACGGGCTATTAACTGCAGGCACCCACAGCCCCCTCCTCAGGTTCAGTTAACTCACTAGAGGGAACAACACGAGCAAAGACCTGGAAGCTGGAAAAAGAGCCGGGCACACACAGGAACTTAGAAAAATTAAAAATTTACCAAGCCTGAAGCATAGTGTTTAAGGGGAGATTGTAGCAAAAGATGAAGTTGGGAATATTATTGGAAACCAGGTCATGAAAAGCTTTACAATAATAACAGTAACAGCCAGTGTTTCTCTGGACTGATCACACTTCGGGGACCACCCCATCTGATACTCAGCATCCCTAAACATTGGCGCTCGTTACAGGCGACGAGATGGAGGTTCGGGGGGATTACCTGATGGGCCCACACTACAGACCTGTGAAATGGCAGGTCCGGGCCTTATCTCACTGACCGAGTGCCCATTCTTTTAAGCGTCCCGTAGGTCCTGCTGCGTAAGCCATGCTTTATCCTCCGTGAGCTCAGCTGCTTCTGTGTGATTGTGTTGTATTTTGGACTGACTTAAATTAGCTAATGTTCCTTAAATGTTTGCAAACATAAAACTGGTAAAAACTCTGGGTACGTACATTGACCATGTATCAAAATAAATCTACCAATTAAAACATAAAACTATTACAATCAAGTAGCATTAATTTAACGGGACTAACGATCCTTCGCTGAAGTATCATACACGAGCAGCGAGTATGAGAGTGAGCCTAGGGCGCAGCATACCTTCACTCCTGGCGGCTCCGTGGAGGCCCCGTGTGCCCGAACCTCCCGTCTCTGACTTCCTGGGACCCGGAGTGCTGATGGGCTTCATCGGAGTGAAGGCATCTTGCGCGTTCAGTCCAGTGCAAGGAGCCCCGCCAATAGGATTGTACATGCACAGGCTCTGAAATACAGTTTCTATAGGTTAACGCATCCTGAATTCAAAATGGTAGAAGTGGTCCATGCTTATTAAAATGAGATTCGGTCTGAGATGTAGTTTGGTCTGTTGTGAATGAGAGTGGGAATGAGCGTGGCTGTGAGGGGAGTATTTATTTGCTGGATTTTGAGGGTGGTTATAGTTACACTTAGTAGAGATTCTTTTCTTACTTTTGTATTTTTGCTGCTTCACAGGGGTTGGCACCAGGAATTATTACAGAAAGATTGGCTACAGATTACAAGGCCCGTACATGGTAAAGACGCTAAAGTAATGGCCACAACAGTCCACCTTGATTTGATGCGGTGTCTCTGGCGGGAAGGAGATTCCCAATGTCTTAACGACTCAACAGAGAGGCTGCGCAAAGCAAACGGACCTACCCTGTCCCCTTAGTGAGAAGTTTCTCCCTCGCCCTGCACCTGTGGAGCCTGGAAACCGCTCTCTGGGCAGGACCTGCACCTGGGGGCCAAGCGCCGTGTGCCACCCTCTGCACAGTCTCAAGGAGTCACTTCAGATTTCAAAGCTTAAGTCATGTATCTAGTTTCTGAACACTGCGTAAGTGACTTACTCAAACACACTGACAAAAGCAAACTAATCAACTCATCTGGATGCCATAATTAATGAAATAAACTAGGTGTTGTTATTGATGGAGCAAAGTTAGGAGTAAGTTACTTGTATGGTGTAGGAACAAAAAATTAGGGTGAGCATATGAAAACTGACAGAATTTGAACTCTGGACTTAAACTACATGCAAAGCATTCCAGCACAAGGAGATGAGCTTTTGTTTTAATGCAAATTATTCTGGTGTCTGCTGACATTTGCAGTAATCGTGTGATGGGAGGGAGAGCTTGAGGTATGTTTGTCTTTCCAGCTTGAAAGCTGCTGTTTTCATTTCAGAAATCTATACATTTTCATGTTTTCATCTGCCATCCACAGTGGGCCATCGTGAGCATCTTTAATGCCAGAACTTCGCATCTGTACTTCCTCCTCCTCGCAACTACCACAGTCGTGTGGACACTCCTGCCCAGAGAGGTGCTTGGCTTCCCCGTCTGCCTGCCCCCAGCAGGCGGAGTCTGACATGCTTGTAACTTAGGGAGTGTGGCCCTAAGTCAAGATTTCGTCCCCGCAGGGGCTGTTCCCTGGGTTTTAATTCTTTAGGATGAATTTAGGATGAATCTGACTGGTGTGGGTGGCTCAGTTGGCTGGGCATTGTCCCACAAAGCGAAAGGTTGCCAGTTCAATTCCTGGTCAGGAGGTCAGGGCATGTATGAAAGGTAGCTGATCTCTGTTTCTCTCCCTCTTTCTTCCTTCCCCTGTCTCTGAAAATAAAGAAATAAATCTTTTTAAAAATGATGGATTTTGGTTTCTTTTAAATGGAGAATCATTCAGTTCGTATATGGAAAAAAAAAAAAAATGCAATGCCAGTCCAAATCTAAAAATAGGAAAAGGATTGGCTTATAGACCTGTCTCTTTGTAAATTCTGAATAATCCACTAAGAAGACTCAGCCCGGAGAGGGTCCGTTCTTAAGAGTATGGCTTAGCCCTGTGCCCCAGCTTCTGTGGCTTCTTACAAACGTTTATTAAGTAGAATTATTTCCCCTAAAAGGTATAAAAAAATAAAATCTTTGACATACAAAGAAGAACCATGTAAGGGTTTTAGGTGCAGTGACATTGGCCATGGATTTCCAGGTTTGAGTTTCCAGTCGCGGCCCCGCTCACTTCTGTCTGCCACTCCATTCTCCTGCCACGGGGCACATGGCACTGCCTTTCTTGGGGGCTCTCTGGAGCCACAGAGACTTTCCACGAGTGCCATGTAGGGAATTGAGCAATTTCTCACATGTATGCGTCTTCCCTTTGGAAATGAAACTAGGAAAGCATGCGCTGTGATGGCTGGGACCACGTGTAACTGGAGCTGGAATGGGGAGCGTGCTGGCCCAGGCCAGCCCCTCCTGCAGCGTGACCAGGGTGCCCTGCGCAAGTCTCTGGGCCCCAATTCCCTCCGTCCTGTTCACCCAAACGTGTCCAGGTGTGTGCGGTACAGGCGAGTCCTTGGGAAAGCTGTAAAGATTCATGTGTAAGGGTTATTTTAAAATAAAGCAAGATTTTAAGTTGTCTAGGAACATGCCCATTTCTCATGGCTAATAGTGTCACTCTTTCATCTGGATTTTCATCTCGGGGCCCAGGAGAGTACCTACCTCTTTCCAGCTCGCCCCAGCCTTCCTGGGAGTGAATCTCCCAGCCTTGTTCAAAGACGCGGAACCTTCGCAGCTTCGAAGCTTCAGGGGGGATGGAGCTCCTGCAGCCTGTTACAAGAAGCTTCAGCTTCTCTCCTGACTGCTGAGGGCTTTTCCTGGCATTCGAGGGGCGTGGCACTTCATGGCCTGGCCGTCCTGGCCTCCCAGAGGCATGTGCTCCTGGTACAACAGGCCACCTCCTAAAAGCCAGTTAGGCGCGACCCTGCTGGCCTCTGCGTGAAACCTTTGAAGCCGCAGCTGTGCTTCTGAGCTGTGCTGGACGGCGTGTCAGCAACCACCTC
Organism: Anoura caudifer; assembly: GCA_004027475.1. NCBI lineage: Eukaryota > Metazoa > Chordata > Mammalia > Chiroptera > Phyllostomidae > Anoura > Anoura caudifer. The sequence goes on from PVKU01001571.1 coordinate 136,494, forward strand.
AAATCCAAATAGCTCTGCTTAGTTCAAGTTCTTGGAAATCACCTGAAGAGTATTTAAAAAAAAAAAAATCAAGCTCTATCAAAAGCAGATGGAAATCTATTTGAATAAAAAAAGGAGATTTTAAAATACATTATCACCCAGTGAAAGGATAAAGCTGTATCTCAAATGGACTGAATGAGCCCATGTCATCAAAGGGAGAAATTTTCACTGACTCAACACTGAAATGTGCTACTTCAAAACCAAAGCCTGTTCTCTGAAAACATCTTTCAAATTGTAAATTTTCATTTCCAAGGTTTTTAAAGATTGTAATTTAATTGAAAACAAACATTTGTCCATAAAGAGCTCACAGAGCCCTGAGCTGATGAAACACCTCACGATCTTGATTCTGCAAACCCAGGCCCCACTATTAACTCGGCTCCATGGACCGGCCCCTCGCCTTGGACTGCAGTTTCCCCGAGCTGTAGCTACACCTACTGCACCCGTCCGTCAGAGTAGAGTGCAAGGCCCAGATGAGGTCACAGCTCAGCGACATCACATCATCAACCATGACGTTTTCTATATAAACAGTTGCTACTCTGCCGAAGTGGCTTCTGAGAGGTGTGCGCCCTCAGACAAGCCAACGCCCTGCCTCTCGGCAAGTTTCCTGTCTATAAACTGGGAACCTCCCTCGTGCCGCGGTTGTGAGGACTGAATGAGCGAGCGCCTGTACGTAATGATCCGAGAACAGGACCTGTGGAACCGAAAACGCACTGGAAGTACTAGCTGTTACTAGTATCTGACGAGGGCAGTATTTGGCTCACTTTAACGAAGTTTCTTATCTATTGACAATAAAATCTGATTTTCTTTTGCTGGAATCTAAGTTTTGCTGGAAACCAATGTCAGAAGAATAGTATCTGGTGCTCTGAGCCCTTTCCTTCCATCCTGGTCTAGCTGGTCCTTCTATTTCACTCACGTAAGTCCAGGGTTACAAATGGTCAAACTTACGCTTTGAAGGGCAAGAGACTCACTGAGAATGTGCAACAGCAAAAAGCATTTTAAAATATCCCTGTAATTCTGGGAACTTCCCAGAAAGCTGTTGCCCTCCCCCGTGCGCACTGGCAGCCATGTCTAGGGGATCCTGGGGGCCGGGGGTGTCGCAGGCAGCACCACATTTCTGTACGTTAGAGCCGTGGATGCCAGCAATACCCTTGGAAGGAGGCTCCAAAAACTAAGTTTATGGGCTTTTTAAAGAAACTGATTTTAACAGACAAGGAATCAAGTACATGCCTGTGAAAAGTAGCAAAGCAGCTGTTTTTCTACATCCAGATGTGCAGTGTTGACTCCTACCTCTGTGTCTTCACCTGCCTCGAAGGGCCTCCTCGTCCACCCAGGAAACCCCTCCTCCTCCAGGAAAGAAGCTGCTGTCCATCGTCCGCTGTACTAAGTCCCACTGCGTGCTGCCCTCCACGTCGGAGCCCTCCCCGTCTCGACCTGTGTCATCCTCACTGCAGCTCTAAAACTAGACGCTGATCTCCCAGTAAGCAAGGACTGGGCCTAAAGTCAGACAAGGCCACCACGCTGGCTGGCTCGAAGATGTCCATGGGTCACACGCACTGGCACAGGAACAGTGACCCTGGAGCAGCCCAGCCACTTTCGCGTTCCACTCGGCCTCACACTGCTTTTTTGCAAAGAGAAAAACATTTCCAGTCAGCGTGTGTTTAAAGAGGGCCCTAACAGGTATTGAACGACAAGTCTGTGCTTTCGTATTATTTTATCCTCACAGCAACCAACCTGTGGGGGAAGTCCTATTATCTCGGTTTTCACAATTGCAGGTGGTGGACGCAAATGGTTTCATCAAGAGAGGATGCAAAGCAAAGAGAGTGTGCTCTTTTTGTGTAAATGAAAATACCTTTTAAAAAAGCTTGGTTTGCTCACTATTGAAATAAAACAGAAAAGCACAAGGTAACCTGAAATCCCACCCTCAGAGACAACTGTGTGACAAATGCCCTTCCACCTGTCTCTCCCCAAACACACCCCCCCACCTCCCCCATACACACACACACACACACACACGGTCAGTTTTGCGTAGATTGGTTACACTGCGTGTTGCTTTGCCACCTCTTTACTTGACAAAAGGTACTGAGAACATCTCATGTCAATGCAAGTGGTTCTACTTCATTCTTTTTAATGACTAACATTCCATTGTCTGCAGATGCCACAGTTTATTTCAGGTCTTCCATATCTTATGTTCCTTTATATTCTCATTGTCACAATAGCTAGAATCATGTGTAAAGTTTAAGGGCTGCACACACTATTGACTCGATACTAAGATTTGCTTTAAATTTGTGTCCACGCAGGCCTTCACTCATCCACGGCAGGCTTCCTCGGTGTCCCTCCCTGTAGTTCTTCTGCCCCCACATCTTTCTGTCCTTCATTCATAACCCACCTTCCAGGAGGTGGGGGAGGAGCAAACCTATCTGGCGGCTTGGCCTTTCTCATGAAGAAGGCAGCAGTGCATTTGATGGCGAACAAGTCCCGTCATACAAAATGTCAAGCTGCCGGTTCACTGAAAGGCACTGGTGCGTGAACATGCTTTTATTGAGGTTAGAGGTGCCTATGTCTTATATTTTCTCCCCTGATAGAAGTTACCACTTCGAGGCAGAGTCCCCTGCCAGCTAAAGCCTGCAGAGGAGGCTATGGCTGCAGGGCTGAGCTAGTTTGGCAGGTTAGCGAACCTGAGCACCAGAAAGGTGACGCTGTCGCCCATCTCAACCAGCGCCCTGGGGCAGAGCTCAGCACGTGCACCCCTCCAGCCAGGGCAGGCCTGGTGGCCGGCTGCCTGGGTTTGAGGCTTGCTTCTGCCCCTGCCTAGCTTTGCAAGAGCTTGGGTCTTGGACCCCTGTGTGACCGGGGTGTTGGAGCAGCAGGCAAAGATCGTTGACACCTTCCTTCCTGAGGAAAAGGAAAAGGAGGAAACACGGGGGGGAGTGAGAAAGAAAGGGAAACAGTAACTGTTGAGCAGATAGGCCCAGCATTGCCCTCACGACAGTCCTCAGAGGCAGGAATTACATACAATCTCCATTTTACAAATGGGAAACCAGGGTTCAAAGCAGGTAAGTAAATATATAAGTCCACAGTCAGGGAGTGAAGAACTGAATATAAAGGCAACACATTAACATTCACAAACTCACAAAGCTGCAAGGCTATGGGCAACGGTGGTTCTAGAATTTCTAAAACAAAGGGTCTCAGGCTAGTAATGGAACTGGAAAAAGGTGTTTTTCCTGAAGCTACATCTGCCTAACAGAGGCTGTTTGCACTCCACCCGACCGTCCTTAAGCCACTTCCTGGCACAACTGCCAATGAGCTCTTCCATGAAAAAATGACTTAATGAAAAAATATAGCCAGAAGATACATCCGACTGAAGGACTTGAGAATAAGGACAATAAGGAAAGAAAGAGCCGGCAGGAAGTAATCAATCTCTTTAGAGAACTGAAACGACTGCATTTTGTCATGAATAGTGCGCACCTATGATTTGTGCTCATTATACATGGGATTATTATGTCCACGGTAGTAACCATTATACTCATGGATAATGTGCATCCTTATTTTCCCTCAAAAATATGGGCAAAAAAAGTGCACATTATACACAGCAGAATACGGTGAGTTACTGCTATGGAAAAGAATGACAGCTGGGTTAAAATAACAGGATTGAATACTCATCCAGTTTTGCCACCACCCAAAGTTCTCACGAGACAGACAGGGATTTAAAAAAACCCATAAACCATAAAACCATAAACCATAAACAAAAGAAGAGACCAAAGGCAGAAGCAGTTATATTTCAGAAGCTACACAGCGGATAGCCAGTAGCCACTGGGCGGTGACTGGGCAGGGGAGACGGGTGCACCCGACACTGCTTACAGCACAGAAACTTCAAGAGCCCCTGCAACTGACAGTCATACACTGGAGGGTGAGGGACGCCGCCTGCCCGAGCGAGGAAGACTGATGGGAGTTGTGTGGCGGGAGTTGTGTGGCAGCAGTTGGGCCTCCACACCCGTCCCTCCGCGAAGCAGATAGATGCTCCCTGCCCACCTGAGCTGTGGTCTGGAGGTCTGTCCTCTGAAGAGGGTTACGCAGGACCTCTGTCTGAGAGAACTGTAGATGAAGTTGAAGGTCAGGCAACATCACTGAGGACGGGATGATGAAGTGAGTGCTGACGTGTTAATCACCTCCCCCAGATCTGTTTTCAGGATGCTGGCAGCTGGACCTCTCCCTGCCAGCCTACAGGCAGAATCTAACCAGCGCTGGAGAAAAGACCCCAGGATACTGTCATGCACAAGGTTCCGGAGAAACAACCCCGATCGCCACCACACCAAAAATCAATAAGCTCCCTTGTTAGGGGCTGAATGTGTGCCCCCGCAGTTCAGATAGTGAAGCCCCTCTGCACCCCAACGTGACTGTATCTGGAGACAGGGCCTTCTTGAAGGCAGTTAAGTGAGGTCACAGGGTGCAGCCTCGATCCAATAATATTAGTGTCCTTACAGGAAGAGACAACAGAGGAGAGTGGCATCGCCAAGATGGTGACATGAGTCCCTCCTGACTTTGCTCCCCCTAAGAACGAGCAGCTCTTCTCGTCAAACATGGACAAGGGACCGCTGAGAGAATTCTAGGACACAGGGGTGAGGGGGAAGCATCACCTGCACTGCAGACACCAGAACATCACACGCACAGGATGAGAGGAGCAGCTGCGCACTGGCCACGCTGCTGAGCCACGCAAGAGGTTTCCCCTGAACCTGTGGTTCCTCCAGTGGGAGAAGAGAGCCGGGGCAAACATCTTGCTCCCCCAGCATTGTGGGTCACTTCATGGGAAACCCCACCCCGGTCTTACCCCATAGGGACTGCAGGGACTTCTGTGGGGCTTGAGCACTGGGAATCTGATTGTGATGGAAAGGGGGTGGGGCTTGCAACAACCCCGCTGGGATCTTGGCAGACCAAGTTCCTACCTGCAGTGCCCAAGTAATAGTCCCAGCCATCGCAGCGGCTTTGCTCATCTGCAGAGCCAAGGCGGTGACACAGTGACCAAGGAACTCAGCGGGATGCAGGTCTGCCTGGTCCAGGTCTTCAAACAAAGAGCCGTGACAGCTGTAGAGGCTGCTCTGCCCGCACGCGGGCAGGGGAGCTGAGTCACAGCCGTGTTCACTGCTGAATGGAGCTCCCAGCCCCTCTCAACCAGAAAGCCTGACTGGGAACACCTGGAAGCTGCATGGCCCAGCAAGGCCCGAGCAGAGAGCAGAGCAGGCAGAGCAGACCATCTGCAGCACAAAGCCAGGGCACCATTCAGCCAGGGAACTTGGGGAATGGGTCAGCTTTTGAATTTTACCCTTTATAACCCGAGGTCAGAATGCCTATGTGAGCCAGTCCCAGATTCTCATCTGTACCAGCCTGTCTTTGCCACAAGCAGATGAAGCTCGTGCTCCTCCCCTCCTTGCCCCACTGCCTGAATCCTCTGAGGTCAATCATGACGAGATTAGCAGAAAGCACAAAGGAGCCTCCTGCCCCTGGCCATGTTCCTGCCAGTAGTCCAGTACCTATCCCAGATTAGTCTCGCAAGACGCCTGGCTTTGGGAGTCCTGTGTTTGCAAAAGACTTGGTCGGGAGCCTACCCAGTGGCTTCTCCCGCAGAGGCAGTTGTGAGGTCTCAGGGTAGCTGAGGCTGGACTATGGCCAGTCTCTGTGCAGCACATCCCCTGGGAGCCTTCCTCTCATAGTAGCAAATCGCCCTGTGCTTTGCTGGACAAAGCTATAAAAACACATGCGCGCAGATGGACAGAGACACGAGGGCTGATTAGCACAGAGTCAGGCAGATGGGGCGGTAGGAAGCTGTGAGCAGGGAGGCACGTACAGGGCTCTTCTCCAGTTGTGATGAGAACCCAAGTTTATTTTACTTCTCATTGTACTTCACATATATTTTATACACTCAAATTTCTAACATGTCTTTGTTATTTAAAGGGTTAAAAAAACAATACAAGAGGATTATCATATAATATAATGGGCTGGGGCAGAAAGTCAACTATAAATAAAGATTAGGAAGTGAAGAAACACAGGGAAGAAAGATATAAATACGAGTACACTCATTCCCTCATAGTTCATAGCAAGAATCAATAGATTCAACTTCATTTTTGAACTTGATAAATCAAAAAACAGAGGTTAAAGTTTAGTTGATCATTAACAGAAGAACTGAAAACAGCCTATATATGTCTAATTTGCAAGAAGAACAGAAGGGGAGGACGGTGCAGGACAGACCATGGAGTCTAAGAATGAGGACAGGAGACTTGTGAAGTATATAAACTTTCTGCACTATTTTATTTACTTTGGAAAATAGACTTATTTTAAAAAGGAAAGTAATAAAGGAAATAAAGAAAATTACAAGGAAATAAAGACAAAACAAAAAATAACAGTATTAAGATCAAAAATAATACTTGTAATTTTAACAAATATATGGAACAAACCCATATTAGATCAAATGATAACACTGAATAGCTATTGAATATGAGATAGTTAAGATCATTTTTTAAAAAATGAACAGGTATCTAACCCGTAATTTATTAAATATCAACCAAAAGCAAAAGCTGGAATTATTATGCTACTAACAGACAAAGCTGAATTTAAGGCATTGATACTACAAATAAAACCTTAAAAACATTTCACAAATAAAGCCATGAAAGAAAACTCTATCCTGATAGAGCTGGTGATCTACAATGAGGTCATAACTTCATCAATCATTATGTGCCAAGTAACAGTATCAAAATTTATAAATGGTTAAAGTGCAATTTTCAAAAAGGTAAAAATTCTGACTTTCAGGCAAATATAAAAAGAACATTTGACAAAGATTTCATTTAATAAAGACAGAACCAGAAAGATGTTAAAACCAGTCAAAAGACCACTTGAGAAGCTAGATAGGAACATGTAGTAAACAGATTATGGGTTAGATACAAAACTAGTTAATGTCCAATAGGGCCATAAACCATAACCTTTGTGGTTACCTATTCCTCCGGACAGAAATGATTCCCATCTCTTTCCGACAAACACCTACAAATTAACCTCTGCCCCTGCAGCCTCTGCAAAATACCTAATGAATGGAGTCAGCCCAGTGTTACACCGAAAGAACACCTAGCCATCTCTTCTGCCTATTTCCAAGGTCCAGATAACTTCTCTTGCAAACGTGTAACACACATGCACACACACACACACAAACCCACCTAGACATGAAGCAAAATTGACAAAACACAATAGCAACAGGAGACTAATTCACCTCTGTCAGAGTCAAATGAACAATTTTTTTCAAATAAGTAAAAATACAGAGCAGGAGTTACCATCTCAAACGCCCGCAGGAGCAAGAGGTTAACATAAATGAGTGAAGGAGGTTTAAGAAGAAGATCAACAACAGCCAAAAGTACAATAAACTACAGTGTAACTGCATGCTTCAAGCAAGATGTGTTGATACTCTGCCTATTGTCTCAGAATTTTGGCTGAAGTCCCCAAGCTGAGGGTGGTGGTGACAATGACCTCCACTTCTACAGAGAGCTGAAATTTAATCAACCAAAGCAAAACCAATAACCCAGTGAACTAGAGTAGAACCAGTCTAGCTGGACACTGCTAGCCTAAAAAGAGAAGGCTGAAATGGGAAAGAAGACTTGTCCAAAGGAAATTCATGGGAGGAGAGGAAGGAGGAAGGAGCCTCCTCCAAGACAACTGAGGGGTCTCCAAGAGAACCACTAAGCAAGATGGGGTGTGCCTGGGAAAAGGGATCCAGGTGGCTCCCCCAGTTGTAGAAACTCAGGGGCGGATCTCAGTGGGACCACGAGGGCTTACATGGTGAGAGAGGGTTTGCGAAGAAACTGAGTCACAGGACACATGTGAACATGGAGTCTGGCACCTGTCCCTTAAGGAGCACTCTCAAGTGGGAAGCCAACTGAAACAGCCAGGATGGCAGGGAGGGGAGAGGAGACAGCAATGCATACCAGTGCAAGGATGGACACGTCCCCATGAAGCCAGTGGGCCCAGGGAACCCAGCCTGCTTGAGACATCTTGAAGTTACTCCTCCTAGGAGAGACGTGTCTACAGCATTGAAGGGACTCAGCAGAACAAGACTGTCTCGGTGCATGCCACTAATTCCATAGACAGGGGGTTTATCAACCACAGAAATTTGTATCTCACTGTTTCGGAGACTGGAAGTACAAGATCAAGATAGTGACAGATTCGGTGTCTGGTGAGAGCCACTTCCTGTTTCAGAGATAGTCATCTTCTTGCTGTGTCTTCAGAGGGCAGAAGGGTCAAGGGGTCTCTTTGAGGTCTCTTCTATAAGGGCACCAATCCTATTCATGACCTAATTACCTCCCAAAGGCCCCACCTCCTGACACCATCACTTTGGGGGATAGGATTTCAACACACAAATTTTTGGGACACAAACATTCACACCATAACAGACACTATAGATACAGAAGCGGGTGGGGCCAGGGTAGGGAGAGCATCCACAGGATAGCAAGAAGCAATGAGGCACAGAAATCCTTGCAAAGGCCTTTCCGGAACCCAGAAATGCACCTCTCACATTTAAAGAGGCCCCACAGCAGCACAAGGCTTTCCCTCTCCTCCCCTTTGCCCCCTGCACCCTGTCCCCGGCACACACTTGAGGAGCCTGCAGCACAAGGAGGAATGAGCAAAGCCCAACGTGAGTAGAAGGGAGGAAATAGTAAAGATCAGAGCAGAAATAAAGGAAATAATTCTTTATAAAAAACTGAAAAGATCAATGAAACCAAGAGCTGATTCTTTGAACAGATAAAATCGATAAGCTTTTAGCTAGACCCATCAAAAAGAGAGAGACAGACAGAGAGCTCAAATAAAGGGAATCAGAAATGAAGAGACGTGACAGCCAGCAGCACAGAAACACAGAAGATTATCGGGAAATACTACGAATGACTATATGCCAGCAAACTGAAAGCCTGAAAGAAATGGATAAACTCCTAGACACGTACAATCTTCCAAGGCTGAAACAGGAAGAAATAGAAAATCTGAACCGACCGATAAGTACTAACAAAATTGAATCAGTAATCAAAAAACTCTGAAAAGCCCTGGACCAGATGGCTTCACAGGTGAATTTTCCCAAATGATCAAAGAAGAATTCATACCTGTCCTCCTCAAACTATTCCAAAAATATCAGAGAAAGGAAGCCTTCCAATCTCATTTTATGAGGCCAGCATTACCCTGACACCAAAACCAGGTAACAACACTACAAAAAAAATTTAATAGTAGGTCAATATCCCTGATGAACATAGATGAAAAAAATCTTCAATGAAATATTAACTGAGTTCGGCAATACCTTAAAAAGATCATACACCATGATCAAGTAGGATTTATACCCAGCTTGCAAGGTTGGGTCAATATCTGCAAATTAATCACCATGACTCATCACATAAATAAAATGAAGGATAAAAATCATATGATCATACCAATAAATGCAGGAAAAGCATTTGACAAAAGCCACTGTCTAATTTATGATAAAATTTCTCAACAAAGTGGAGATAGAGGGAACATACCTCAACAAAATAAAGGCCACATATGACAAACGCACAGCCAACATCATACTCAATGGTGAAAAGCTGAAAGCTTTTTATTTAAGACCAGGGAAAAGACATGTACATCTGCTTCACCATTTTAATCAACATAGTATTGAGTCTTAACCACCGCAAGCAGACAAGAAATAAAGGCATTCAAATTGGAAAGGAGGAAATAAAACTGTTATTATTTGCAGATGACATGAAACTATATAGAGAGAACCCTAAACAATATACCATAAAACTATTAGAACTAATAAATGAATTCTGCAAAGTAGCCGGATACAAATTAACATTCAGACACTGGTTGCATGTATATACCAATAACAAACTATCAGAAGGAAATTAAGAAAATAATCCCATTTACAATCGCATCAAAAGGAACAAAATACTCAGAAATAAATTTAACAAAGGAGGGAATAAACCTGTACTTGGAAAACTACAAGACATTAAAGAAAGAAATTGAAGAAGATACAAATAAATGGAAGGATATACTGTGCTCATGGACAGGAATAATTAATATTGTTAAAATGTCCATGCGACTCCAAATAATCTACAGATTTAGTGCAATCCTATCAAAATACCAAAGACATTTTTCATAGAACTAGAGAAAATAATCCCAAAATCTATATGGAACCACAGAAGACCCCAAATAGCCACAGCAATCTTGAGAAAGATGAACTGAATTGGAAGTAACCTGCTACTTGATATCAAACTACACTTATGAGTCTATGGCGATCAGAACAAGCCTGGTGCTGGTGCAACAAAACCCAGCACGGAGATCAATGGAGCAGAACCCAAAGTAAGCCCATACCTATGTGGTCAGTTAAATGACGAACAGAGGCGAGACTATACAATGGTGTAAAGACAGTCTCTTCAATAAATGGTGTTGGGAAAACTGGACAGATACATGCAAAAGGATGAAACTGGATCGCTTCCTATACCACATACAAGAATAAACTCAAAGGAATTAAAGGCAAATATTAAGACCTGAAAACTCCTAGAAGAAAACTTGCAGTAATAATTTTTTTGGATATGTCTCCTCCGGCAAGGGAAACAAAAGAAAAAATAAACAAATGGGACAACACCAAATTCAAAAGATTTTGCAAAGTGAAGGAAGCTTATGAAATGAAAAGACAGCCTACTGAATGGAAGAACATATCCACCAGATGCATGTGATAAGGGCTGAATACCCAAAATATGTAAGGAACTCATACAAATAACACCCCCCTCCAAAAATCAAACCAACAATCTGACTAAAAAATGGTCAGAGGACCTGAATAGACATTTCTCCCAAGACGATATACAGGTGGCCAACAGACATACAAAAAGATGTTTGACATCCCTAATCATCATGGAAATGCAAATTAAAACCACAATGAGACATCACCTCACACCTGTCAGATAAATCACAAGCAACAAGTGCTGGCGAAAGAAAAGGGAGTGAAAGAAAAGGGAGCCCTCACGCACTGTTGGTGGGATGGTGAGCTGGTGCGGCCGCCGTGGAAAACAGTCTGAAGGTTCCCCAAAAATTAAAAATAGAGCTACCATATGGCTCGGCAATTGCACTTCTGGGTGTTTATCTGAAGAAATCCAAAGCACTAATTCAAAAAGATATGTTACCCAGTATCACCCCCAATAAATTCAATAAAAATGAAAGCGATAAAAGAAATGTGTACCCTTATGTTTATTGCAGCGGCATTTACAATAACCAAGATATGGAAGCAAACTAAGCCTCCAACAACAGACAAATGGGTAAAGAAGGGGTGGTACATATATACAATGGAATATTGCTCAGCAATAAAAAGTATATTCTTGCCATTTGTGACAACATGGATGGACCTAGAAGGTATTATGCTAAGTAAAATAAGTCAGATGGAGAAAGAAAAACTCATAGATACAGAGAACAAATGGATGGCTGTCTGATTTGGAGGGGCAGGTTGGTGAAATGAGGAAAGGAATTAAGATGTACAACATTTATTAAGCATTTACTTTATAGCAGGTTTTGTTCTAGGTCTTTACATGCATCTACTCATTCCATACTCACAGCAACCCTCACTTTGTTAGTCTGACTTTACAGATGGGAAAACTTGAGGCACAGAGAGGGTAAGTAGCTGCCCCAAGAACACACAGCTAGGTGTGCCTAGCAGCAGGATGGCACACAGACTGCACGCTGTCTGTACAATGTTTGCTGAACTACATCCCTCCAAAGGGGCCTCCACCCCCTTCTCTCAGCTGTAGTTGTGGAGGTGAGAGTCTTGCCTTCCCCTTGTCTGAAAACGCCGGTGTTTTCCCTCTCTTGTCCTCCCCTCCCTCCCCACCCCCTCTGCCCCCCCCCTATCCCACCCTCCCAGGCACAAGGCCACCAGCCCTCCTTCCGCACCCTGTTGGGCCATCTTAGACGCCATGGTCTCTGCTGCCTCTGCGCACTGCTGCTACTGTCAGTGTCTCTCCTTAGCGCAGCAGCGCCACACATAGTATCTTATCTTTTGGGGACCTGGTGCCGAAGGAGGACCTTCTGGCATGGCTGATTTGGGGGGTGCGTTTTGGCATGGAAGAGATTTTGAGGATTCAGGATCCAAATACTCCTTTATATAAAGGCACTATTGTTTTTGATTTTTGTTTTGTATTTTATTGTATTTCCTTTTTAATTACCAAGAAATACTCACAGTAATATCCTGCACCCTCACTCTTTCCCTGTCCCTCAGCTTCTCCCTGAGCCTGGCTGGTGCTCAGGGATGCAGTGTGTGTGTGTCAGAAGGGAGGGAGGGGGTGTCTGTGGCACACGTGACTTGATCGTTTTTTTCCCCTTAGATACCCTAATACTTTTAAATTAGGATGTGCAAGCACATGTTACAAAATTCCAAAGGTATGAGGATATGGCATGAACACTAACTGTCCTTTACTAGCCTGTCCCCAGCGCCCCCCGCCGCCATCCTCTCGGAAAAGCGATCACCTGTCTCGATAGAGATGCTCTGAGCATGCGCGAGCACATCGCTACAGGGCGAGCCCAAAGTAAGTTCACAGTTGTTCGCATGGAAAATAATGCAATAATTAATATATAATAATGCAAGAACAAGCTGTTTTTCACATACTCACAAGTGTAAGCTATTTTTGCCCCACCCTGCACATTGCTTGAGATTTTTTTAAGATGAACGTTCAATCATATGTTTTCTGATGTTGTGACAATCAAGATACGAAACTTGATTGCGCGTTTAATGGGCATACAGAGTTTCAGTGTAGCCAGAAGAAAATGTCCTAGAGATGCGTCGCACAATATTGTGGATGTATACTTACCACCCCACTGTACACTTAAAAACGGTTGGCAGTAAATTTAATGCTATGTATTTTGCCACGACTTTAAAAAGTGATCCTGATGTCAAAATGGTGGCATTGATAGATAGAACAAGCGTGTCAAGGTCTGGGCCATTCTTACTAAATGCTATTCTTGCTAATGTTAAAATCTAACACAGTATTTTGCACACCAGCTATAAACAGACTAAGCTTGACAGGAACTCAACCTGATAAGTGTAGCCAAATGCAAGGAAGAAATCAACATGTAATTGACCAAATAGTGCATATAAGCAATGGCTAAGCCTCCCTTAGGGGAGGCAGAGCTTCGGATATGAATCTCCTGCCTCCTCTACCTGCTGCAAGTAAATAAAACTACCTAACAACACGCCTGTCTCATTTTTTAATAGAGCACCCCAAGGGGCGAAGCCCTCAAGCTCGGTAACAATATGTCAGACATATTGTTACCGAGCTCTCTGTTAAAGCAACTGTGTTTCACACATCTCTGTACCTCTGCTCCTCAATTCCACACAGCCCAGGGCTGGCCCAGTGTCCCGGCTCAGAGCAGACACACTCAATCATCTGGTTTAATGAGGTAGGGGCACTCATGAAAACTCCAGTTTACAGCAAGTGAGGAGGGGAGTGGGGGGAGAAGAGGGGGAGGGGGAGATAAAGGAATACACCCAGGAGAGAAACTGAGGCATGGAGGTGCTTGCTACCCCACCCTCCACTGCGCTGACGGGCCTGGCAGCTCACCGTTGGAGAGGCCCCAGTGTTACCTTCTGCTCTTTAGACTCTCACTCATCCAAGCCTGCTCACCCGGGGAAGTGGACCCCAGCTCGGCCCACCTTCACTGCGGTTTGTTCACTTTGCAAAGCTGGGCTCTGCTTGGCTCCCCAGGCAACATTCCCCCACACAGCCCTCAGCCTCCCTGGGAGAAAATTGCTTCTGTGCTGACTCACAGGGAAGGGGTCATAAAGCACTGAGTCACCAGTGCCCCCTCCCGCCCTGCTGCACAGCTTCAGCTTCGTGTTTTCCCTTTCAGAGACGATTTGGATCTGTCTCTCTGCTTCTGGCCCCGTAGGACGACTGCGGAAGGCCTCTGCCAGCTGCACCGAAATCAGCAGTAACCTTTTCTCCAACTCATTGTGTGCCTGAAAACGGCTGTCACTGATAAATGCCCTGCCCTGCCCTGACTGGCGGAGAACCCAGCTGAAAAAGGAAAGAAAATCGGATCAACAAGAGAAAAGATCTGCGCGGAGCTGAGGCCCACACTGTTTCTAAATGATAAGCAAGAAGTTCATGCCCCTGACTGAGACTCTGAAAAAACCTTCCTCTAATTGTGTTTGAAACTGTTTAAGAATTATTTTGCATCATGTAACTTTGAAAAGACTCCCACAGGAAGTAAATTCCTTTAAAATGTATACATTTTTTTTTCTAAAAAATGCCCAGCAATTCACATCTTTAAAAAAAAAGAAATCTAGAAACAGAAATTGCACCCTTCCCAAAAATTAACTCAAAAGGGTCAAAGACCTAAATGTAAAATGCAAAACTACAAAACTCCTAGAAGACCTAAGTGATCTCAGGAACCTGCTGACTTCTTAGGTAGGACACCAAAGCACAATCCATGAAAGAAGGAATTGGTAAACTGGACTTGATTCAAATTAAACTTCTGCTCTGGCAAAGACACTAAGAAGCGAATAAGAAGACAAACCATAGACTAGGAGAAAACAATTGCAAAATACACATCTGATGAAAAACTTTTTAAAGAATGTTTACAAAGAATTTTTAAAACTCAACAGTGGGGGAAAGAAACAATTAGGCAAAAGATCTGAACAGACATGTCATCAAAGATATGCAGATGGCAAATAAGTACATAAAAAGATACTCAATACCATATGTCATTTGGGAATTGCAAATTAAAACAACGAGCTACCGCTACACACCATGTACAAGGGCCAAATCCAGAACTCTGACAACGTCGAATGTTGGTGAGGATGTGGAGCCACAGGAATGCTCAGTCACTGCTTGGGCGGAGCGCAAAACGGTGCAGCCACTGTGGGAAACAGCTTGGTGGTTTCCTACAAAACTAAACATGCTCTCACCATGAGATCCAGCAACCACGCTCCTCGGTACTTACCCAAAGGAGCTGAAAACTTATGTCCGCACGAAAACCTTCACACAAACGTTTATAGCAGCTTTATTGCCAAAATGTGGAAGCAAACAAGATGTCCTTCGAGTAGGTGAATGGATAAACAAACTGTGGTTTATCCAGACAGTGGAATGTTACTCAGGACCACAAATGAGAAGACATGGAGGAACCGCAAATGCGTATAACTGAGTGAAAGAAGGCAGTCTGAAAAGGGAACATACTGCATGACCCCAACCCTGTGACGTTCTGGAAAGGGCACGTCGTCACCGGGGTTTGGGAGAAGGGCAGGATGAACAGGGGGAGCACAGAGGATCTGGGGCACTAACCCTGTTCTCTGTGACGCTGGAATGGCGGATACCTGTCATTACACGCCCCTCTCTCCAAACCCAGGGACTAGACAATGCCAAGAGTAACACCGAATACAAACTGCCAGCTCTCGAGGATCATGATGTGTCCGTATGGGTTCACCAGCTGGGACAAACATGCCACTTGGGTGGGAGTGTTGGTAGTGGGGGGAGCTGAGTCAGGGAGGGGTATGTGGGAACTTTGTACTTTCTGCTCAATTTTGCTGTGAACCTAAGACATCCCTAAAAAATAAAGTCTGTTTTTTTAAAATCATAAGGAGAAAGATTTTTAAGAATAAGTGAGTACTCCAGGTCCGGTGGGAGAAAGTGCACATCACGACGATAAAAGGCACACACATGAATGGCAGACCACATGAAATGCCGCCGGCCGGGAGGCGCAGCAGGCCCCGCACGTATTGGGCCCTTTCTGGGACCTGCTGGCATGCGTGTGTTCCAGCCTTGGCCTTTTGAACAAAACCATCACTTAGTGTGGCACAGTAATTCCTTTCTGAAAAATTATTTTCTCCTTACATTTTTCCCTTGCTCTTTTCCCAGTCTAACAGGCTCCATTCTAAGTCTCGGGATGTACACGTTTATCACCAGGGCCTTGGTTGAACGAACAAGTGGATTGGCCACACTGTGAAAGACGTTAAGAACCCACAACCCAGAAGAAATCAGATAACTGTGCATAAGAAGTCTCCCTGCAAGGCCACTGGTTGCTCATGTCTCCACTGACACCTAAGGACCGGGGGTCAGAGCACCTGACAGGCTCAGAGGAGGATTATTCACATGGTCAAGGGCATCATTCACGTAGTGCAAGTAAAGAGAACAAGCACAAGTCACACTTGTTTGCCTGTGTTTGTACTCATCTGGGTTACAATAAATTGTGCACGAAATACATGTAGATGTGCATTCCTGGGTACAAATGTACACTGGGAAGACCAGAAACAGTTCTCCTGACTATAAACCTTTAGCCAAAATGCAAAATAAAATATTTCCAGTTTTCATCATTGTTATCATCACGTTAATATTGATGACCAAATGCATTACAATGTAATGCTAGCTGGTATGTTTCTCAGATAGCAAGTTGTGCACCAACACATGGCTTTTTGTTGTTTTGTTTCCTTAAGTGTTCTACTTTTACTTCTTTGACAGTTATAAGCAGAGTTCCATATTAATTATTATCCGGAGGTTTAAAAAAAATCCCTGTGAATGTGGAATGCAAGCTACAAATGTATTTATGCCAACTTTTTACTTTCTTTTATAAAACAGCTTTATTGAAACAATTTACAGACCACACAATTCACCCAACTAAAGTACACAATTCAATGGTTTTCAGTATAATTCACAAAGTTACGCAACCCTCATCACCACAACCAATTTCAGAATGTTCTAGCCCCCACAAACTGAAACCCCATAGGCTCCAGCTACCGCCCTCCTTCAGTCTCACCGCCATCAGCCCTCAGCAAACATCACCTCTCAACCATCCCCGGGGTTTGCTTCTTCCAGGCATCCCACGTGAGCGGACTCACAGAACGTGTGGCCTTTCGTCACCGTCTTCTCTCACTGAGCACGACGCTTCTGACGATCTTCCACGTTATAGCACATCCTTCACTCCTTCTTACGGCTGAATGACATTAGCTGGACGTGTGCCCTGTGTTGTTTGACCCTTCTCTTGTTGGTGGACACCTGCTTGTCCCTATCTTTCTGCCATTGTAAATGACGCTGCCAGGGACATGAATGAACAAGAATCTGTTTGAGTCTGTTTTTAGTTCTTGTGGGTACTTATTTAGGAGTGGAATTGCTGGCTTATATGGTAACTCCAAGCTGAGCTTGTTGAGGAACTGCCAAACCATTTTTGGCAGTGCCTGTACCATTTCACATTCCCACCGGCAGTAAGTTCCAGTGTGTCCACTTTGGCACCAATACTTGTAATTTTCTTGATGATGATTACAGCCATTTCTCTAATGAGTGATGATGCTAAGCATCTTTTCTTGGGTTTATTGTCCATTTGTATATGTTCTTTGAGGAAATATCTAAGTCCATTGCCCATTAGGGTTGTGTTTTCGTTATTTACTCGATTTTAAAAATAGTCATTGTTTTGCCCTGGCTGGTATAGCTCAGTGGACTAAGTGCCGGCCTGCAAACCAAAAGGTTGCTGGTTCAGATTCCCAGTCAGGGCACATGCCTGGCTTGCAGGCCAGGCTCCCAGTAGGGAGCATGCAAGAGGCAACCACACACTGATGTTTCTCTCCCTCTCTTTCTCCCGCCTTTCCCGTCTGTCTATAAAAATAAATAAAATCTTTAAAAAAAAAAATGTCATTGTCTCCGGCCCAGTTGGCCACATCTAGCAGTAAGGCCCAGATATACCAGTCATGTTTCAGGTCCCCAGTGTTGTGACGTCAGCAGGACGCCCAAGTCTGTTTCGGACTATGCTGCTGCCATGTCGCGTTGCTCTGCTGTCCTTGACTAGGAGTTCTGCCATCCTCACGTGATTTGGGCGCTCAGCGTGAAGACTGATATTCATCTGTGTTTGCCACCCACTGTAAGACGGAGCTAGTCAAAGCATAATTGTTGCTTGAAGAGAGTTCAAGCATAGGAAAATTATGGCTAATTTTATGAAATAAAGGGTCTAATACTTCCCTTTCAATAAACTAAAATGCAGAGGAAAACACTGTAGAAATGTATGCCTAGGGCACAGAAGGTTGTCAGTAATCTTTGGCAGCATTTGCAACTTGTTCTTGATATAAAATGTGAGCTGTTCTGAAGGATTAGTGTATTTATGTAGGGGGAAAAAACCTCATTGATTCATCATGAACTGGTGAGACATCAGGGAAATGTTCCACAATGAATGGAATTGAACTGCAGCGCCCACACCCACCCACCCGGCGGAAGTTACTCCATTGACGAGATCCCAGTGGTCCTTGCAAGGGGTTAAGGTGTGACCTGCATCAGAAGCACCTGGGTGCTGGTTAAGAATGCATATCCCCAGGTACCTCCCCCATCCCCTCCCTGAATTGGACTTTCTGCAGGTGGGCCCAGGAATTCCTATGCAGAGGACAGTTGACCTAATAAGGCTATAAGATTTTTACCAGGCTGACAACATTTATTGTACAGAAAGAGTGATCATTTTCAAAACCATTAAATTAAACAGGCATATTAAGAGTCCCTCCTGCAGACGGGTGCTGGAGACTTTTAAAAGAGTGTTATTAGGTTTCAATTATTTCTAGTTATTATCTATTAAGCTGAAGTGCAGCCTAGGGCTACCAATACACATTAACCTTGAAATACGACTTCCAGTGTTTCCAACACATACATCCCTTAGAGGACCCTTTTTATGTTCCTGTCTATACCTCAGAAACAACCACCCACTCACTAACGGCGAGACTGTAAACGGGCACATCGATGTGATGGGATGCAATGCAGTCATTAAGGTCGTGTTTATGGAGATTACACAATAACGCAGACAATGTTTCTGATGTGGTGCCAAGGAAAACAGTCTGCACTGACCGCAGTCCCCGCCGCTTCGTACCACGGATATCAGATACAAACACAGACACACCGGGCGTCGGGTTCCCTGCAGACGCGTGCGGAGGCCGTCTCTGGACGACATGGCCACAGATGGCTTCTTTTTCTCCTCCTACTGTTCAAAATGCCCAGCCTTAAAGGCCACAGGTTATTTTTAAAATGTAAAAATCTTAGTAAAAGGTACATTTTATTGCCATGAATAATCATTACTACTCAGTTCAATTTCTCTAAACATTGATTTAGCAGCAACCATCTCTCTTGCCTGCAGGGTAGTTCGCCTAATCAAAAAGCAAATAAATTAAGGGCTCAAGCCTTTCCCTTTGATTCTTCACTGGGCTGGCTTCCTGGGGGTGAACGCTGAGGGCATTTTCTATGAACACTGACTTTCACAAGTGAAGGATATCACCCGACGGAGTGCCTTCCTGAGATAAACCCAGCGTTGGACAGGGTGGGCTTATGAAAGAGCTTCAGGGCCCTGAGCTGCTCTCAGCTGCCTGCCTGTGTAATGTGGGAACGTCACTTCCCCTCTCTGGCCTCCACGGATACGAAAATGATGAGGTTTGACCACATCTGTGAGGTCTTCCCAGTGTCGACCATCTAGGAATCCCACTGAAGGGGTCACCAGCCCAAGGAGATCATGGCTCTGTAGAAAACACCCTCTTGTGTGTATGGATGTAGGGGAGCATGAGGAGGAGGCCAGGAGAATTTATTCTGTGATAAGAAATCACAGACAAGGGGCACAAGGATCTGTGAGTTGCACACTCCGGTCAGCAGGAAGGAAACAAGCTATCGTCACTGTCGGCAGAAGGCTGTTGTTAATACTTGGGGGGAACGTGGCGTCCAGCGTTTTTTCCATGATACAAAGCTACGCTAATTAGGGTGCACATACAGGGTCCAGCACAAATAATAGCCCTTTTTCATGACAACAGTTTTTACTGCAAAATCATACGCATGTAATTCTGTAACATCACAATATCACACTCAAGCACACCATATGACATTCTAGGTGAAGTGTTCAAATTACTGTCCATCTCGTGCGAGACATTCACGTGCCCTGCCAACCGCACTCGGGCAGGCGTTCCTCCTGCTGAACCCTGAAGGTCATTTCCTTAATGTCCCATCATAAGCATCGTCTCTGCTATTGTGTGGTCTTCATAAACACAGTCTTAATCACCGTATAGTATTCGTCACACTAATATGCCACCTTAGCACCTCTCTTTACGGCGCTATTTAGAACAGTGAAAATACAGAGAAAGCAATTTTCCCACAACAGGGGAAGGATCAAATCAATGGGTGTATAGCCCAAAATCTAATATTTGGCAGTCACTTAAAATTATGTGGCTCTCTACTGATGGAGAAAGTGATTTGCAGCACATTAAATAAAAAAGAAACATAAAAATAAATAAAATATACTGGTTTGAAACCTGTATACCTACATAGATTTTAAAAGGTTAGCAGTGATCATAGTATTTTGCCATGGTGATGAAACTGCTGGTAACATTTTTCTTTTGATTTAATTCTAACTTCTAATTTTCTATACTAAACACGCCTCATTTGTGTAATCAAAATAAAATACAGTGTATATCAGTCAGCGTCCTCCTGAGAAACAGAACCTCAGAAACAAAGGTACATAAATTAGGTAGGTAGGCAGGACATGTGTGTACGTTGTAGGCCTGAGGCAGAATTTTTCTGAAAAACCTCAGTGGTTGCTCTCAAGGCCTCCAGCTGATTGGCTGAGGTGCATCCACCTAGAGAACCATCTTTTTTACTTGAAGTCAGCTGACTGTAGGCGTTAACCGCATCTCCAAATTACCTTCGCAGCAACACCTAGATTAGTGTTTGATGCAACAGCTGGGTGCTACAGCCCAACCAAGCAGACATACAAAGCTAACCATCATATAGGAAAATGCTTTTCCAGTAATACAGTAAAATAAAAGATGGCAACATTTTAATTCACTGGGATCTCTGTGGGCCTGGGATAGAGAGCCTGGAGGGATGACAGACTGTTCCTCACAAGAGAGCCTGAGGAGCCTGGAGGGGCCACGCCTTCCAAGGCCGGAGGATGGGTGGTCTGTAGGTACCCACTCGGGAGGCATGGGGGAGGGGGAGGGGGAGGGAGGCAGAGACAAGAGACCTGGTCAAGGGCTGTGGAAGTGATCCCCCCCTGTAAGCCTCCAGTTACCAAGTTGCAAGATGCCTGTGAATCAGGGATGCAGACGTAGAAGTCAGAATGCAGAAGAACGCCACGAGATAAGCAAGGATATTCGGGTGCACGTCGCTTGTGGGGTTCGTCTGGCCACCGCAGAACCATGTGGCAGCACTAAAATTGCATCGTGGTAGGATTTGTCACATATCCAGGGGTTAAAGCACATTTATTACATATTCACTGACTTATAATAAATGTATTTGCTACAAAAAGAAAACAAAAGCAAGGACAGAAAGGGTAAGGAAGCTTAATATCCCTGGCTGCAGGAGCGAACTGGGGTCAAGTTAGTTCCACAAACTTTCAAGGGGGGGCAAAGACCCCTTCCCCCTCCCCCCTCCCCCCACACCCAGTTTTGTTACAAATGAAGCCGGATCTGAATGGCTTTGCTGGTGGCCATCAGGAGGCACAGACTGATGCAACACCTGTTCCGATAGACTCTTCATCATTAGCAGTTCTAAATCCACAGCTGAATGGTTTTACCACTTGAAGGAACAGGCACGGTGGGTGGGGGCAGGGGGGTTGGTTCCAGGGTATTGACTGACTGACTACTCAGCAGTACAAGAAAGGCCAGAGAAAGATATTAGAGAAAGTGAAATTATACAAGCACCCATGACAATACAAAAAAAAAATACCAGAATGAAACATTGCCCCTTTCACTTGGGAAGACTACAAGGCAAAAGTGAGTGATTTTTGTCTCCATGTATTTGGTAAGCGAGAGGGAGAAAGAGGTTGTTTCTTTTCCATTTCCCAGTCCTGGCAGATCAAATACCAAAAAGCCCCGGCCTCCTCTTCCCTGAGCACCCTGCTCCAGCCACTGTTCTCATCTCTCCAAGCCTTTTCCAGAGCTCAGAGCCACTGACTGGGTGTTTTCTCTTTGCCTCATACTGTTCCTCCAATGAGCATCATTACTTTTATCATCAGGAAGAAAAAAATCTCCAATTTAAATATCTGGCAGGGGACACTTGCTTTCAAGATGGTAATTTTCCTTGACCAGTGTGGCTCAGCTGGTTGGATATTGTCCCGCAAAGTGAAAGGTCACTGGTTTGATTCCTGGTCAGGGCATGTGCCTGGGTTGCGGGTTCAATTCCCAGCTGGGGTGCCTAGGAGACGCCAACTGATCGATGTTTTTCTCCCTCTCTTTCTCCCCACACCTCCTCTTTTTAAAAATAAATAAAATGTTTTTTTAAAAAAAGACGATAGTTTTAGGACATACACTCTACATCCCCTCTAATGAAAAAATCCTTTGAAATGATCCAATAAATAATCGTATAGGAGGGCCTACCTACAGCAGGGCTGGAAAAGAGGGGAGGATGCCGTAAACAGCCCAAGCTCTCTGAGGATTTCCTAGCAGAACTGAGGCAGATGGGAACAGGGGGGATGCTGAGAGAGACGGTGCTGGTGCACTTTTCCGGAGGGTGATCTAGCGGTGTGTCAATGGCATACGTACACACCTGTATGTGCGCCACCCAGACCCTGGGAATTTGTGCCCAACGCACAACGGGACATACGCCCAGAGGCCTGTGCTATGATGATGGCTGTCGTCTCACTTCCTTATATCTTCGGGGCTCAGTCAACTTCACTTCTTTCACTAAGTGTTCCTCATCTGTGTGCACACTCAGAAGGTTGAAACCAATAAAAGGAAGCGTTTCATCCCCGTGGCTACGCAGATGCTGTCCCGTGCCGGGCCGCGCGGTGTGCGAGAACCACACTGGCTTCTCTGTGGGTTCCACTTACAACACCAGGGCACCTGGAAAACACTGATGGTGTCCACGAAAAATGAGACTCTATTTTTATACCAAATTCACTCCTCACAATCGTGTCACATTTGATGTCGGCTTTATGCTTCCGGTGTAGTTTTATTCCTTATAATCTCTAATTTCCTTTCTCGCATTATTTGCCTTCATATCCTCAATTTTTTCCCAACCTTTTCTCATGCTCTCCATTCTGTGGATCCCTCTCACTTTTCTTCTGAACCTGAGCCCTGGTCCTCATCTCTCTTGTGGTCTGGGACTTTCAAAGTCCACCTCCCAGCTATATCTGAACTTTCCTACCCTGCTCCCCAGGGCTGGGATCCACCAATCCCAAGCCTTCCCCTTTCCTGCTTTACATCCTGAAGGAACTAAGAAATATAATAGATTAAATAATATTAGAAATGAAAAAGGAAACACAACTCTCAATGTAGCAGAAAAATTTTTTTAAAGATATAAAAAATATTTTGAACAAATTTAAGTAAAAAAAACTAGTTAAAATGGACTAATTTCTTTAAAAGGTGGAGTCTACCAAAACTGATAAGAAATAGAACACCTGAATTATCCTGTATCCAGTTACAGTCCGAATCAATACTTAAAAATCTTTCCACAAAGAAGCACAGAGCGCTTTAATGGAAAAGCCTACCAGTCACTTTTTAAAAGGGATAAATTTCAGTCTTACTCAAATGCTTACCCAAAAGAAAGGGAGTAAGAAATACTTCCCCATGTATATCCTTTTATAATTAGTATAACTTATTCTATCTAACCTTAAGTATCAAACACCAGACAAGGAAAGTATGAAAAAGGAAAGTTAAAAGCTAGTCTCACTCATATAAACACAATATAGGAGGACGACCATTCAGCAAAGTCCACGCTCTCCCTTTCTTCTGGGCACCAAGACTGCTTTCTCCAGCCTCCCTTGCAGTTAGCCGGGGCACCGATTACAAACCAACAGCATGCAAGCAGAGTGATGTGTGCAAGTTCAGACCAGGGACTTTGAGAGGTACTCACACTCCCCTACACTCTCTTTCCCTTCCTACCACCGAGTGCAGAGGGCTGTGAGGCCCTAGAGAATTGTGGATCCTTCCACGAGACAGAAAAACCCTGATCCCCACTAATTGGATCCTCACATGAACAAGAAATAAACTTCACTTGTGTAAAACCATGAAAAATTTGGGGGGCTTATTTGTTACAGCAGCTGGCATTTTCCTTAATCAGAGATTCATCATTTGAAGTGGGGTGCTACCATAATAAAATCAACAATACGTCACCATAGCTTGGCAGTAGAGGGGCAAGTTGTGAGAAGATAGATTTCATAGGCCAAACCAACATTTGGTGAAACTGTCACCTGTGACAACTGGAAGGTAGACCGTGTGCCCGCTCAAGCCTACAGTCATAAGGGAAATGGCTGGACAAGCCAGTGTTCGGGTGTCAGTTTTTATTTGCTGCATTCAGCAGAGCTCACGAGAAAGAGTTGAGCACACACAGCAACGCCTGGTTTGAGAACAGAGACAAGAAAATAGCACAGAAACTTGGGTTGAAAAAAGCTGAACCAGGAATCTAACCCTAGGAGCTTCACTAATTCATCCCGGTTTCCTGACCACTCAGAGGGACCCAGCACTGCTGCAAAGGTCAGGCTAGGGGAGTCGCCATCCACTCAGCACAATTGCTTCCTCGGCCTCCAGGCAGCTCCCGTTAGGTTGAAAAAGGGAGAGGCTTGAGGGTGGAGAAACACACAAACAAACAAAGTGAGCTTGAGAATTATGTTGAGAACAAGCTGCCTGATGCACGTGGTGAGCACCTGAAATATGGCTGGTTGGAATTTAGATTTACAGAAAGGATAGAACACCCGATTTCGGACACAGCAAGAAAGAAAGGTAAAACTTCTCATCAACAACTCTTATGTTGCTTACACATTGAAATGATCTTAGAATTGCATTGCCACCAGAAAAAAAATTATGCCTGAACTCAAGATGCTGTGACTGTAAAACAAACTTCAGACCTCCAAACCTCCATCAGCAAGAAACTCCCACACACGTGATTCCGTTTCGGGGCTCTCACACAATTCTTAAGAAGGTAAAACTCCCAGATTACGTATTACAACATTGAAGATTAATCACCTCTGATTCAGACTGAAAGCATCTAAAACATATGAAGTTAAGAACATGATTTTAAAGATGGGGTACCCAAAACACATTTTATTCTTACTAATTAAATTCAAAACAATGGACTTAATCAGAATACTTTAAGAAAACAATTCCTTATAGTTTGGGATCTAAAGAAGCTAAAATTTTTAAATAAAAGGTAAAGATGTTTGCAGGAGAATTTTACAGGCATGTAAGGATGTTTGCAGGCGAGGATAAAGGGTTTTTAGAGCGGCCCAAGTCAGAAGCCTTTGGTACCCAGTTACTTCTGAAAAACACGTTGGTGAAAATACTGAACTATTTTCTGCTGCACACTAGCCTCTGG
The DNA here is from genome assembly GCA_004027475.1 of Anoura caudifer. NCBI lineage: Eukaryota > Metazoa > Chordata > Mammalia > Chiroptera > Phyllostomidae > Anoura > Anoura caudifer. Next base: position 161,819 of record PVKU01001571.1, read on the forward strand.
GCTGGTGGTACAGCCACCTGTGAGGACTAACAACTTGTTTTCTTTCAGAAGTACCTTCCGTCTGGAACTGGGCTTCCTGAGAGCCGTCCTCTCGGAGTTCCACTGACCAGGGCTGGAGGAAGCGACATCCCAGCAGGTGCACAGGCAGCACCTGGCTCTATGCAGGGGAGGGACTGTCAGAGACCATGGCAGGGTACCCTTGCCCATGCTCCTGCTGCCACTGTGCCCCGAACCCAGCAGGAACCATATGCTCTCTAGTGGGAGGCAGCCCAGTGGTTAGCCTGGGTGATGTGACGCGCTATGTGAGCTGAAATCCTTCACGGCTTCACAAGGAAGGCCTGTGAGCTGCTGTTTTTAAAGAGCCCCAGTTCCTTTTTCCAGCCACATGGAGTTGTTGTGTTAAAGCATGCTGCATGGAAATGGCTTTCATGTATTTTGGAATTTCCCATTAAATAATTTGCTTTTTTCCAGAAAAAAAAATGGGGTGGCAGCGCTCTTCTTGGTGGTTGGCTGCTGTTTTCCCAGCTCCTGGGGCCTGGCCCCCTGCCTGGCCGGCACCCGTATGCTGGCTCTGTCCTTGGGCACAGGTGCGGGCCCTTTGGAGCATCGGTTGGGCCTGATAGGCGGGTGGAAGCCCAGGTGTCTTCCAGAAGACCTTGTTTTCTCTAAGTTCCGGGTGCTTGTTGCTGGGGTGCATCTTGCAATCATAATCAGAACCACAAGAGCCCATCTGGCTGCAACACTGGTCCTGAAAGAGAAAATGTCTGTTGGGGCTCCCCGTGAAAGGATTAACTATGTTTTTTTAGCGTGACTTTAAAAGCAAGCACCTATTTGGTGTCGCAAATATCCAGCGTGGTAAACACAGGAAGAACCTAGTTGCTGAGTGGCGGCAATATTATGATTCCTGCCCTGGAGCATCGTACTGTTTGAACTTGAGTTCTAAACTTACAGTAGTAAAAATGTAATAGTATTCCTTTGTAGGCTCGGTCTCAGGGCTGTGGGGACCAGTGTGGACATTCAGTCCTACAGTCCTGGCAGGTGCTGCTCCAGGAATGCAGTCGGGTGACCAGTGTCTGTGTTCTGGGGCCTGGGCTCTGGCAACGTCAGTGCTGTTTCAACATCCGAATGTTGTTGACCCTAAAAATAAAAATGAAGGTGGGAGGCAATGAGCTTTTATTTGAGATACAAAAAGAATTATAATTCAGAAACCCAAATAGCGTTCTGATTAGGGGGTGAAGCAAGAGGTGTTTATAAGCAAGGAGAGCGCAAAAGTTACCTGAATAGAAGGAAGGGATCTCTGTCGGTGTTAATAAGTCAAGGAAGGACTCTTTACAGGTGCAAATAAGCTAAGTTATTCTTTAGCTATGCTAATGTTAAAGAATGTCTTTGATTTTTAGCCCAGTAGCCCAAACATCTGCTTCCCTGTTAGCTCTGCAAACAGATCTTTGGGATGCATTGCTGCCTTGGCCCAGTCGGAAGGTCACCTTGCTCAGTGTGAACTGAGGTCTGAGACCGAAGGTCTGAGGCCGAAGACCTGCAAGGCAGGTCCTCTGGGATGGCAGCGCTGACTCCATTTTGAAGTGGCTTGTTTGTATGATTTTTTCGCAACCCTTATGTCTAAAACCCACTGGGATTGTTATTGAATTAAAATGGACTTTATTTTTTTAGAGCAGTTTTAGGTTCACAGCAAAATTGAGAGGAAGGTACGGAGATTTCCCATACACCCCCTGCCCCACCACATGCATTGCACAGCCTCCCCCACCGTCAGCATCCCCCACGGGTGGTGTGCTGGCTGCAACTGATGAACCTGCCCTTGTGCATCATTGCCACCCAGAGTCCAGAGTCTGGACCTGGCTGCACTCTTGTTTGTACATTCGATGGGCTTGGGGAAGATGTATGATGGCACGTATCCACTCCAAAGCATCACCCAGAACCGTTTCACTGCCACAGAAATCCTCTCCGCTCTGCCCACTCATCCCTCCCCCAACCCTTGGCACCCCCTGATCGTTTCACTGTCTCCACAGCTGTGGCTTTTCCAGAACATGTAGTTGGGATCAGAGTAAGCTGTCTT